>JAJMHO010000167.1:0-24849 GCA_030566085.1 Geotrichum histeridarum
CAATACCACTTAGCGTCTCTGACAATCGTCTGGCCGGAGAAAACGCAGCTGAAGCATGCCCAGTAGCATACGAATGGCCAGACTCCGACAAGGAGTTCATGGAGTTGGCAACACTGCTCTGAATAAGAGGAGTGAGTTTCTCCAAGTTTCCAAAGTTGGCATTGTGCAAAAAGTCACTGTAGTAGTCGTAAAGGTGATGGCTCTTCTCGTCCAAACTGACACCATTGAAATGCTGGACAAGGTTAACCTTGCTTCCATCATTAGGGTCACTCACAACAATAGGAGAAACCGAGAAACCACCAGTATTCAGCTTGATCTCATTCTCAAGCTCATCCATAGATCGCTCAGTAGTTCCAACGTTTGTGATCGCATCAGAATGTAAAGAAAGGAAAGGGAGCAAAGATACAGGAGTGTTGTTAATGTTTTTCAGCATACGCAGATATGTCAGTCCCTGTGTATCAGAAACTCTAAGCGAGATTGGGATATCACCAGCATTATCCGAACCGACGTCAATTCGCTTAATGTTACGAGAAATATCTTCCGTGACGAGCGTAGGCAAGACAGAGACGTCCTCAACACTAGATTGCGTCTCAGCGAGAGCTTGGCCCTGCTTAAAAATAGCCGCCTTATCAGCCTCAGTCAGAGACTCAACCATGTTTTTCAACTTGACCTTTTCTCTAGCTGCAGCTTCGGCTTCAAAGTTGTCTTTGGGAACCATTGTGAATTCGAGATAAGGCTTGGAGATCAAGAACTCCTTGGCCAGATTCTGGAATCGGCCTGGCTTGGCAATCTCCTTCTTGAAATCAGCCAAAAGCTTTGCGTTGTCAAGAAGTGTGAATACATCGGTATCATTGAAGACTCTGGGGAACATCTTGTACACAAAGCTCATTCCCAGGTTAGCCTCTACCTCTCGGTCAGCGAGTTCAGCCTGGTTGAGAATAGCATCAATACGATCTTGGGGAATACCGTTTTGTGCAACATCCTCCAAAACCTTGAAAACCTCTTCCTTGAACTTTGAAATAGTATCTTCCGACAATCCTTGCAGACCAATCGTAAAGATGTTCTTTGCGGGAGTGACATCCAATCCTGAGTTGACAGAAAAGTCTGTTCCAAGATTGGTGTCAATCAGAGCCTTGTAAAATGGGGAAGAATGTCCGTCCATCAACAGATTACTGAATACTTTCCAAACATAAGTTTCGCTGATATCGTTAGACTCTCCCAAAATCCAAGATAGAGAGGTCTTGTATTGGCGGTTCTCGTCAAACAGAGGATCAAGTGGTCCGTTGACAGTAACTGATCTGGTCTCAGTGAGCTCAATAGGGCGTTTCACATCATGCTTCGAGTCTTCAAACTTGAACTGGGAAATTGCTGTATCCACTGGAGCAAGAACCTTGTCCAGTCCCAGATTACCATAAGACAGAGAGAAAGAGTTGGAGGGATGATACTTTTCGTCATGAAAGTTTTTCAGATCCTGGTACTTCAAGTCAGTGATAAAATCGGGATCTCCTCCACTGCCGTTGAGAGAAGGATAAATCTCATGAAAGTATTTGATGTAAAACAAGTAGGAGGGGTTCGACATCTGGCCCTTCATTTCATTGAAAACAACGCCCTTAAAGTTCAGTGGAGAGGTCGCATCAGTAGGATCTTCATTCTCGAGTCTCCACCCTTCTTGCAAAAAGTCTAACTCTCGGAGAAGAGGTTTGTAGACTGAGTCAAGGTAAACTTGTTGTAGATTTGCATAGTCGGTGTGATTCGTCGTTGCGAAAGGGTAAAACGTATAGTCAAAACCAGTCATGGCATTCATAAAGTTGGCCAAAGATCGAGTGAGCATTTTGAAAAAGGGATCACGAACGGGGAACTTTTCCGATCCACAGAGAGTGGTGTGCTCCAAGATGTGTGGAACACCGGTGTGATCAGGCGGGTTGGTCTTAAAGCCAATAGAAAAGACATTATTGGAGTCATCTCTATCCAAATGCACATGTCTAGCACGAGTAGCGTTATGAACCAAGTCCACAGCCGTCATTCCGAGCTGAGGAACTTCGGCTATTCTCTGAACATGGAATCCGCCATACTGATCACCGATGGAGTATGGTGTACCAGTTTTGCTTACAGTGGTTTGGAGTGTTGATGCATATCTTGCCAGTGCCGGAAGCTTCCTGGCATTCGAAACGGCTCTGCCAGCCCGAAGCAAAGCAGATACAGTCATTGATGAGCAAGTGGGGGAAGGTTTAAAGAACGAAAAACTGGTTGCCACAAGGGACAAGACTCTGTGGGAGTTTGAGTCTAGACTTTGGATGATGAAAAATCTTGGTTGTGTTCCAAAGTCATAAGGCTTATGTCTTATATCTTATCTCATGTCACGTTTCGCGCGTATGCAAAAGCCGTTTCAACCCATCTACAGCTGATAAAATCATCATCAGTACTGAACAATTTGACCTAGCAGAAGTGACTAAGGCAAAACAAAACCATTGGATTCTCTAGAACCTTTTGTTTTTACTGCCATTCGTGAGATTTTCCAGCACAAGCATTTGCTACTGCCACTTTAATTGACTTTCCCCACTGATCGACTCTCAGATCTCGCTCGATTGATTGGCGTCGTCGTGGAAGACGACCGTTCCCAACCAACAACGAAGTGACTGCGCGTGACCTTCCAAGGTGACCACAGTAACTGATATATTAAAAACACACCAGGCATCCAAACCAACCTCGCTAAAAAACCACTGCAAGGTCGGTCTTTCCCCAGAATTGCTTCAGGCCTTTTGAGATCCAAGTCCTTTGGAATCCCTCATACTCTGTTGTATCAAGCCGGATTGTTGATACTCTTGAGTAGTAGTTATTGTGTATCTATTTCTTATTATTATTTTTATTTTTCTCTTATTTATTTTTTGGCGAGTGTTTTCTCTCTCAATTTTTCTTTTACCACCTCTTTTTCCACGACTTTTTTATCTCATCATCATCGAGTCAATTTGCTTCTCGTCCGTCTCAATTTCCTTTGGACCTGGTGGTTGAGTCTCTCGCCTACTCCGATTTTGTTTCGAAATCTCGTCTATCCTACTTTGTGTTCTTTTTCTCTCGCGCCCGCGTGGTTCCTGGTTATCTTGAAAAGCTTGCTTCCAGGGTGAATCAAACACAAACTTCAAAAGGACCAACTCAATCGCCAACATGGAAGGTGAGGGTATGGCACAAGTTGCCGCTGCTCTGGATGTTGTGTACAGTTCTTTTTCAACGAATGAGGCCCGCAGTGAAGCCAGTCAAGTATGTCTTGTCATTTTCACCTTTTAATCCCTCCACTGTCGCACATTGTCTAACCATTCTCTTAGTTCCTAGAAACAGTCAAGACAAAACCTGACGCGCCTTTCTGGGGTTATCAGCTCGCCCATCCTTCTCATAACAGCAGTGCTGTCGTGAGGCACTTTGGTTTGCTGCTGCTTCAACATTCGATTCAATACAACTTCATTAGCTACGATGAGAATCAACGGCTTGCCATCAAAAACTGGATTGTAGATCTCGGTATGTCTGTCCAGCCATCTGATCCTCATTATCTCAAAGAAAAAATTGCAATCCTCTGGGTGGCAGTGGCAAAGCGAATCTGGGGTTTAGAAATAGAAAAAACTCCATCAGCAAATCCAGAAGCCACATCCCCAGGCAAGTCTGACGGACTCTTCAATGGAATAAACAACAATAATAAGCATAGTGAAACCAATAATGGCACGGAATCGAGCAATGGTAACGAACCAGAAATTGATGGATGGATCAACATGGATGAGATGCTGGTAAGCATGTGGGAGTCAAACCCCACTACTCGAGAACTCTCATTAGGCATCTTCCGCACTCTTTTCGAAGATCTGTATATACTAGAGGATCCAGTTGCCGACAAAAGAGCATCGGCTCTCAGCGCTCAGTGCATTGAGGTTACCACCGCCGAGCCCATCCTGGACGTCATGTATGAACAGACAAAGTCCCTCAGAAGATTACGATGTGGAAAAGAGGGATGGCTCAACCGATGGTCTTCAGTGCTGCAAGAGTGTATAGACCGCGGTTTCAACGACCCAGAAGTGTCCAAGTTCACCGTCAAGCTTCTTCAAACTGTTCGTACTTGCCTTTACCGGATCTTTCCCTTGGCGATTCGACAAGCCAATCTGCTTCAACGACTTTCCATTGCTCTCTCCAGCGGTAACATTGAAGTCAAAACTGTAGCTGCAGATTGCCTACACGTTCTCTTCACTAGAACTTTCAACAATGATAGTGACTTTCAGGCCGTTATCGGAGCTGTATTCTTGCCAGAAGGAATGCAAACACTCAGTCAAGTTTACAACTCAATCACAATTGATATTGACAACTTTGATGACAAGGCCTACATTCTCTCGAAGAAAATGGTTGAAATGATCGTGGGTCTTGGGGAGTACTTGAACTTAACAAAGAACAGACTGCCTCCTGAGGCCGACCTTGCTCAATACTTGTCTCTCGTATTGGATACCACGCGACACCCATCGCTAGTCATTTCTGGTATGTCTTTGCAATTCTGGTGTTCAGTGCTGCGGGTAGAAAAACTCAATGGAAAAGATGAAATCGAAAAGCTCCTGCCGCAATTGTTGGAATTGGCCTCAGAACGCTGCATCAAATTCGAAGATGTTAGCGAAGACCACATTTCACGCCAATTCCTCAGCATTGATTTTGACACTACGCCTGACACTCACGTATTTTTGGGCAACTACCGCCGCTTTATGGAGGACATTGTTAGACTAATTGTTTGCCGACTTCCTGCGGACTCCATGGCTTGGCTGGAAAATCGCATGGACATGTTTTTCTCCTCTGATCTTGGACGACAAAGTTTGAGTTCTCATAAACTAGAGTACTCTGGCAACCCCGCTTACTTCCTTGCCTATTCTCAATTCATTCTTGTGGAAGCAGCCTTACGCGGAGTGTCTCGCTGGAAGATTTGGTACAATGAACCTGACAAAACCACCGTTCTTCAAACACTCTCTGTAATAATTGAGCGATGGTGCGAACGGCTAATCGCTATGACTTTGCATGATCCTCTCTTGCTGAGAAAGCACGTGCAGACACTTGTACAGTTTGCACCATTATTACGGGAGGTAACGCAACTGATGTTCCGAGTTTTGGAGAAGGTTCTCACGGCTTGCACTTTTGAGTATCCTAACGATGCCACTGACGATGAGCGAGAAGTGATTCGAGATCTTCGTACTAGTTGTGGTACCGAACTCAATCGATTGGCATACATGATGCCTGAAAGCTTAATGCAAATCTACGATGATCTTGAGCGAGTGATTGGGGAAACATTTGCATCGAACAAACTGAGTGATCATGAAGCTGTTGCTTTTGAATCATTCTTGCTTGTTGTTTCACAGCGTTCTAACATCAACAACAAGCCTGAGAAATTTGCAAAGGTTGTGGATCCAGTGTTGCAATCATGGACTGATGAAGGTACCATGAAGGGATTGATGGACTTGCCTTGGTTCATGGAACGCGTTGGTATTGTTCGAATTGCAGAATACTTCAGATCTCGAGGCGTCACGGCAGAAACCGACCTGCTAAAAGCTGAGCTTGATGATGTGGGAAAAGAGCTCAAGACTGAACTAAAAAAGAAGTGGTCTGCCCTGTTTCCCATCCGAGCAACCAGAATTTTCATTCAATACACCATTGAAAAACTGGACCACAATTCACAGGAGTACAAAGATCTGCTAGCACTGTGGAAACCTCGCATTCAGCCCATCCTGCCACATATCTTACAACTTGTTGCTCAGATTGAGGCGTATCACAACCCTGCTAACTGGACGTCACTACCAGCCGAAGTGCAAACTTTCGTCAAGTACAGTTGCATGGAACGCTTCTGGCAGGTAGGTGTATCCACTCAAACTCGTGATCAGTTTGTTGATGAAAATGTACGAGCAATGCATACTCTACGTGATTTTGCTGACTCTGTGGGACATATCATCCGATATACTCGAGAATACGCATTTCTAACCTTGGGATCTATCAGTCAGTTGGAAGAGACCATGTACGAAATTCCAGGAATTGCGACTAATCTTTGGATGGCTTTGGCTGGCGATTCTGCTGGTATTACATCCCATTCTTGGAGACATATGATTTCTCTTGTTCTTCGAAATGTCATCAAGAACTGCCCTATTTATCTTATGCCCAATTTCCTAAAGGAGTTCCTTCCTCCTATGCTCACCAAACTCGATCAAGTACTGCTTGAAAAATGGGAACGGGTACATCAAAATGGCGTCATGCTCATGGGAGACGAAGATGACGCGACCCTCTCAGAAGAAATGATGGAGGAACATCTTCTTCGACAATTGACAGCTATTGTGGATCGGCTGTTGATTGATTTAGTAGGCCAGCTTGGGGGTAAAACTCCTCCAAATGTCAATGGAGACGGTACCAGTCCCCAGGCTGTCATTCGCCAGACTGTTCTTCAAAACAAGGTAAGTTTATTCTTGTCGTATTCTCATTATCTCCACTAACAATCTAGGAAATCCTTGCGCCATTCTTGACAATCTGCACCCATATCATGTCTTACCGCGATAATCGATGCAGTTTCAACAGTTGCTTAATTATGCGCAACATCCTGCCTGATATTCTGCTTAATGACCCCGAAGTAGACAACTTTATTTGCGAGAATGTCATCAAAACATGCCTTGATATTTTGAACGACAAATATTTCGCAGAGGTCCATAACGAAGTCGGTTACGTGTTGACTACAGTTTACACGATCCTACGCACGCGCTACCAGCGACCGCTTCACATTCTCGTCGAGCAGCTGCCCAATGTGTCAGAACAAGTTGTTTCCGAGTTTGAGATCCGGCTTGCCAGTCCCAAGTCGCTCCGCCAACAGCGAGGAGAATTTTTAGAGTTTTTGTCTATGGCTCGCAAGTCTGAATCTGGAGATAATAATTACGACATGGCTAAACGTGAATCACAACAGAGAAAGGCTGAGCGCCGCTCTGAAAAGAAAAAGCTTCTATCTAGGAAGAAGACAGATGATGTTATTGAGACAGAAGAGTTGGAAACTAGTATGGTGAACCTATTTGATGAGGGATACTAAGGTAGCCAATATCAAGAAAAAGATAACTGAAAATAATTCTTAATATATTACCACCGAGCAAAAGTTAACTTAGACAGGCCTAATGGGCAATGAAGAGTAGTTGCATAGTCATGGAATTGATCTCGATAAGTCGCCCTTGCCCTGACTGGTATTTCAGATCACGATCACCCTCCTTGGTAGATTTGTCTCTCAACTGTCAATACCTATGGATGGCAATACAGATGACTTCATTCTCGAGGTTTTTGCCCAATTTGTTTCGGAAGATGACTTAGAGACACAAGATGAAGAGAACATGTCTATATCCATGTCTCATTTTCCAGATGTTCTAGCCGCCCTTGGCGTGGACAAGTATTACTTGGGACCTGGATCAAACCCTGCGAAACTGAACGCCATCAAGAAGAGTCTTGATCCCCATGACGAAGGTCTCATAAGCTTTAATGCGTTTCATGAATTTATGCCTTTCGTTCTCCAGCAGGCAAAGGAAGATGAAGAAGAAATTGAGGGCAATGACGTTGAGGTGGATGAGCAAACTAGAGAAGACTTTTATTTGTTCACAAATGGCGAAGACCGGTCCATTAAGCTCAGTGATCTTGAGAGGGCTTTCAAGGAGATTAATAGTGATGTCTCTGAGGAATTGCTACGAGATATGATTCAGCTCAGACGGCCAGGATCAAATGGTAAAGTTAACTCAGTTTCGTTGGAGGATTTTGCATATATAATGAAGATGATTAAATCCATGTCATAACTATGTGGGATGTCATTAACCTTGGTTGCATTATTTTGCTAGAGAGGAATCACAAAATAAAAAGAAGAGAAAAAATGTATCGATCTTAAATGATATGCTTGGACTTGAAGTAAGATCTCAGGTAGACGATTTGCCATCCACCAAACGAAACCAGGGCCAGAATGACCACAATTGAGAAAAGCTTGACTCTGCGGTTGGTCGATTCGTTGGTATCACGCAAACGAGTTTCTCTAATCTTGAGGTACTCCAATTCACGCTGAATCTCATCAGTCAGCTCCTCCAGTCGTCGCAATTCAGCCTCTGTAGGCTTGAGCTTTTCAGCGGCCTGGACCTGATTCCAGTCTCGTGCCTGTGATCCAATCTCAACGTTAAGTTCAATATCGCGCTTTTTGCCGTATCCAGATCCCTCTGCCACATTCTCAAAGCAGACATCAAATGAAGCATCATCGTGTGCTGTAAATGCCACTCGCACGTCTCCTACAATGTTCTTCTTGCGGCCATACTCATTGCCCTTATTATCTTGGATCTAAAGGCTGTTAACACTAACCAAACAGAGCGCTAAAACTGATTGATACTCACATGAAGATTAAGGATTTGTCCGTCGTTTTTCTGGCCTGAAGATGTGACTTTCACTACGACCATCTTGCCCTTATTGACAAAATCGCGAATGCATCGTGGGGCAGAGCCTCTGGGGCGAGCCTCTACTGAAAATTTAAGTGCAGATGCAAATGGCAGCAGAGCAAGGACTGCTAAGATTAAGAACTGAAAACTTCGCATATTGTTGTACTACTGGTGGCCAGAGATCAACCAAAGAAATGAATGGTAGAATGGAGTGTATGAATGTCAGTTGTCGCTATGAGAAATTCCCTGGTCCCTTACTTTTCTTGATTTGGGACTGATTCCTTGTGAAAAAAGACTAAAATTACTACGTGTTCACAACCAATATTGTATAACAGGAACGAAGGGCTGATCAAGGAGAAATGCAAGTAAAACCTTCAGCAGTCACTGCTTAAATATTTTGTTCTGCTCATGAAATCAAACCCGTTTTTTTATTGATATTAACATTATATTAATAACTCTCAAGACTGGCGAAGACTGTTGTTATAATTCGGCTACTGCATGAATTGTACTTGTTTAAAATATTAAAAAAAATCTCCGCAACGGGGAATTGAACCCCGGTCCCCCGCGTGCTGTTATACTAGATAACTTGACAGGCGGAAATTCTAGCCACTAAACTATTGCGGATTCTTGTGTTACATTTTTTTGTTGTGCAATATGGGCCATAACATTAGTCCCAATCTTTGCTAATATATTATTAAGCTTACACAATATGATTTTAGTTTAGGAGGTAAGTACATACTATTAATGACTAATCACAATAATTTCAAGTACTAGTTCAGGAAGTATGAGGCGAGAAAGTGGGCAGAAGGCATTCAACTGTATTCATAAAATAGATGAGAGTCAATCAATGCACACAATTTTCAATCTTTTTCATAAAACGTGTGCTATCTCCAGCCCATTGATGGCTGGTTGAGTCTCCTCTTATACAAGTTCACTCTCGTGAGTAAACTCAAGTCAAGAACCCAAACACCAAATACAAGACATGTTTTACTGCTCTTATGTGATCAGATTCTGAAGGCCATTTCAAGTGTAGTCAATAGAGAAATATTAATTAGAGAAGTCTGATCTACGAGGAAACTTCTCCCCAAGTTGAGTGGACCCTACCATTGTGCATTCACTATCGTGGATTCACTTGCAAGTTACTATAGCAAGCTATAATATCTAAATATGGTCATAATTCGTTACAGGAAAACTCCTTCATCACTTTCTTCTATAGCTTCTTCTACATTCCCGTTTGGTGCAGATCCATTCACCTCGGTGGAAGCAGTTGTTGTGGTCGCTTCAGGGTTCGCGTTGTTGGATTGATTTGGTTCAAGCAGTTGTAGCTGGTTTTGCAACAGCGAGATCTTAATTGTGTTTGATCTGATCACATCTTCATTTTCTAAGATGTACTGATTGAGCTCTTCTGCGTCGTCTTCTTGCGCGGCAATGTGCAATTGAGCGTTGGAACGGCGCAAGTGAAAGGTTGAATTGTGGAGGCGCTCAATCTCACTCCTCAACGTAGCAGCAGGAAGAGATTCAATAGCCCGCTGGAATTGAGTGAAGCCCTCAGGGGATAAAGGAGAATTCAAAGATGGAGGCTGTTCTAGCGAAGCGGGCATCGTTGATGTTGCTAAGTCTAAGCGACATGAAAAGTGAAATTTGGGTAACTTTTTGGTTACCCTGCTATTTATTTCTACCCTATTGCCACCACCCACACACTAAACATTTTCAACCAACTTTTCACAAAGTATCAGCAACCACAATGGCTCTCAGCTCAGATAATGAAAAGGAAGGCCAGGAGCAATATGATGTAAACTCCGAAGAGGAACGGCCGACTCGTCGTGATTATGATGACGATGAAGAAGAAGAGGAAGACGAGGAGGAGGAAGAAGACGAGGAAGAAGGACAGGTACGTGAAAGCAAAATTCCTTGCGCGTTTTCTAATATAATTAGGTGCGCCGAAAAAGACGGAGAAGAGAAGGAGCCAATCAGTTTGTTGATGTAGAGGCCTCGGTAGACGAAGATGAAGAAGAGGGTTACGATGATGACGAGGATGGGTTGGGACGCGAAGACGGCTTTATTCAAGAACACGACGAAGGAGACGATGAAGAAGTCCAAGGTCACGATGATCGATTACATCGCGAAGTTGACCGTCGACGAGAGGCTATTGTCGAGGCTGACGCGGAAAAGCTTGCATCCGAGTACCGCGAGAAGTACGGTCGATCAACCGCTTCCAAATACAAGGGAGACAGTGGTATAGTCCCGCAGAGACTTTTGCTGCCCTCCGTTCAAGATCCTAATATTTGGGGTGTGCGATGCAAGCCCGGCAAGGAAAAGGAGCTTGTGCGCCTCATTTTGAAAAAGAAACTCAGTTTACAGCATAGCAAGACTCCTCTCGAGATCTTTTCTGCGTTCCAGCGAGACAACTTTGCTGGATATATTTATATTGAAGCTCGCAAGCAAGCTGCCGTCCTACAAGCGATCAAGGGTTTTGCCAATGTGTACTCACAAAACATGATTCTGGTCCCAATTAAAGAGTACTCCGACCTGCTGCGCGTCAACAAAACCAAGGAACAAGAGCTGACGCCGGGAACCTATGTCCGTATCAAGCGAGGCAAGTATCAAGGGGATTTAGCAGTTGTGGAAAATTTGTTGGAAAACGGATTGGAAGCACGATTAAAGATTGTTCCTCGACTGGACTACGGCAAGTCAGCAGCATTATTTGCAGCCAGTAACATGGACAGCAAGCGCAAGCGACCGGCATATAACACAGCGAAGAACCGACCACCTCCTCGACTTTTCTCAGAAAACGATGCTATCCAACACGACCAGAGAAACCTGCAGAGACGAGGACCCAAGTCATTTTTCTACCAAAACGAAGAGTACGAGAATGGTTATCTGCTGAAGGACTACAAACTCACATTCCTCGATACTGAAGATGTGCGACCAACGTTGGAGGAACTAGGCCGATTCAACAATGCCATTGAAGATGGTATTGATTTAGCTGCGTTGTCCATGACACTCAAGAACGATCGTAGCACTGCAACATTCCAGAACGGAGACCATGTGGAAATCAACAGTGGTGAACAGGCTGGTGTTCAAGGACGAGTCAAATCTACGCAGGGAGAAATTGTGACGATAGTTACAACCAGCGGTGTTCTCACTGGTCAGACACTGGATGTGCCTGCCAACAATTTGAAGAAGAAGTTTTCTATTGGAGACCATGTTCGAGTGGTGTCAGGTAACTACGTTGGAGATACGGGTATGGTCGTTAACGTGATGAAGGACAATGTTGTTATTCTCAGCGACATGTCACGTACAGAACTTACTGTGTTTTCCAGGGATTTGAAGGAGGCCTCCGATATTGGAGGATCCAATATCCTAGGCAACTTTGAGCTGCATGACCTCGTTCAGCTGAATGCGCAAACCGTCGGATGCATTGTGCGCATTGAGCGAGACAAGGTTGGTGTGCTGGGCCAGGATGGACATTTGCGAGACCTCACGCCTACCCAGATTACAATGAAACTGAAAAGCACTTACAACTCATTTGCTACCGACCGCAATGGCCAGGAAATTCGAGTTGGAGATACAGTGAAGGAACTTCATGGTGAGGGTCGACAGGGTGTGATCTTGCATATTCATCGTCAAGTGCTCTTCTTGCATGATAAGGGTCGACAGGAGAACCTGGGTGTTTTTGTGAGTTCGACACTGGGTGTCACCACAGTAGCCGTCAAGGGAGCTCGTGTGGATCAAAATAAGCGTCCTGATCAACAACAGCAACAGCAGCGTGGCAGAGGCAACATGGGTGCACCATCAATGCCCATTAGACAAGGAGGACGAGACCGTATTGTCGGACAGTTTGTTACGATTGGCCGCGGATCGCAATACAAGGGCTTGAAGGGAACAGTTAAGGACACCACCGAGTCAATGGCACGCATTGAACTCGAGTCTAAGAACAAGGTTGTCACAGTTGACAAAACCAAGCTGTTATTTACAGACCAGGGTCGTACTGTCTCATATACCGAGTTCGTTGTTCCCAAGAAGCTGCTGCACTTGACCGGTGTTGGAGGTGCCGACAGGAGCGGTGGAGCCTCTCCATGGGGAGGCCAAGGTGGACGAACTCCAGCCTGGAATGCTGGTGGTCGCACACCTGGCGGCCGCACGCCTGGCGGAGGACGTACTCCTGGTTGGGGAGGAAACGACGGAGGTCGCACGCCTGCTTGGAAGAACGAGTCGAGCCGCACACCTGCTTGGAGCAGCGGTGGGTTCAAGACACCTGCATATGGTGGAGACGGTGGTCGCACGCCTTCATGGAACTCAGGCGGAGGTCGCACCCCTGCTTGGAATGCTGGTGCGCGTACCCCCAGCCACGGTTCATCGACGCCAGGCCGCAGCTCGGCGTGGGATGCAGGTGCCCGCACGCCTGGTCGCGCATCAGCCTGGGATGCGAACTCCCGTAGCGGCCAGGACTACAACGACTCGCGATCACAGTCTTGGTACAGTGGTAGCGGTGACAGCAGAAGTGACATGAGCGCACCCACGCCTGGTGTGATGACTGTATCTGCGCCTACACCTGGTGGCTACCCAGCAACGCCTGGAGCCTTGAGTGCGCCAACACCAGGAGTGTTCCATCATGACGCGTACGATGTCGCGCCGACACCTGGTGGTTACGATGCAAAGACACCAGCAGCTTCTGCGCCTACGCCGGGTGCATGGGGTGCTATGGGCGACGGTGAGACACCTCGATACGAGCCCGAGACACCATGAGGCAACTTTTAGTTTGAGGAAGGAAACAAGAAGGAAGAAAAATAGTTCAAGTTTGGCTATGTCAACTCAGTATATAGTATAGTAAGAATCGCAATGAGAAATTCATCTAATCCACAAGAAAGCAGGAGGTTATAGTGGTGTGGGAGCTTACTGCCTTATACCAGTGTTGATGATAATGTTGTATACGTGGCATAGTTGGTTATAGATCAGATGCCAGTATCTCTTTATCTCATGACCCTCAACCAGCTGAGCTTAGGTCCTACGTGGGGTTGAAATCTTGAACCATCCATGGTTGAGAATATGATGGCAGAACAAGCACAAGTGTGACAACATACTGCGCATGGCTGTTTTTCACGTGATTGGGTCAAGTTGTCCTGTGCTATTTTCTAATATGAGACAGGGAAATAGCGCATAGAATATATATTTATTACTATACCTGAAGCGCATATCCCACAACCACCATTATGCAAAAAGTTGTGTTGTTGTTTGTTTTATTTTAGTTTTTTCTATTATCAGATAGTTGACTCTCTTCTACCACCACTCTCACTCTCCAACAACGCATATTCAAAATGAACGCAGAGTAGTAAGTATTGTCGGTTATTTCTTAATCAATCTTTGAAAATCCAATCAACTGGTGCCCCGAACTACCGGTAAAGATCAGATTCAGAGCTTGACTGGCGCTACTGCTCGCCTCGGCCCTGGCGGCGCCTCACCTAGGCACATTATACTCGTTTTTTTGTTTGGTTTTCTTGATTTTATTTTCTCGTTTTGTGTGTGTGTGCTGGGGGATGGCCATGATTTTACCTTGGGGGCGAGCCAACCAGTTGACTTTCAAACCCGTTCCTAGAAGTGTCAGAACGAATATACTAACATGTCTTCTTGTAATAGAGTATAAGATCAAGACGATGATCACGGATTAAAGACCTTGTTGATGTGCTAACTCCTGTTTGAGATACGACTACCTTTTCAAGCTCCTGCTTATTGGCGACTCTGGCGTTGGTAAGAGTTGTCTCCTGCTGCGATTTGCAGAGGACGCCTACACAGAGTCATACATTTCCACAATCGGTGTTGATTTCAAGATCCGCACTATTGATCTTGATGGCAAGACTGTTAAGCTTCAAATTGTAAGTGTGCTGTTGTTTTTCCCCCTTTGACGTGGAACTCCCACATTACGATATTAACACCCTATCTTTTTTTTTTCTCATATAGTGGGACACTGCTGGACAAGAACGATTCCGCACCATTACCTCTTCTTACTACCGTGGAGCCCACGGAATCATCGTGGTCTACGACACCACCGAGCAAGAGTCTTTCAACAATGTGAAGCAGTGGTTCCAGGAGATTGACCGATACGCGACTGAGGGCGTCAACAAGCTGCTGGTGGGCAACAAGAGCGATATGACCGACAAGAAGGTCGTCGACACCGCCGTGGCCAAGGAGTTCGCAGACAGCATGGGCATTTCTTTTATTGAGACGTCGGCCAAGCAGAGCACAAACGTCCAGGAGGCCTTTTTGACCATGGCTGCTCAGATCAAGGAGCGCCTGGGTGGTAGCGGTGCCGGTGCCGGTGCTGGCGGTGATGACAAGAGCAAGGTCAAGATTGGCGGTGGCAAGGACCTTTCTGCAAGCAGCAATGGATGCTGCTAAAGGGATGCGTCGTGCCCTGGAAATACCAAGCAGCAGCTACGCGCGCTCGTCAACATATGATACAAGATATAATTTACAGCCATTATAGGGTAATGCTCTAGGAACTATATACTTCAGCCACAATATTATCATGGAGAAGTTTCTGTGTTTTGTGTTTGACCGTGGATTCAAGATTGCCAAGAAGTCAGTTCAACTACAGGAGGGGAAATGGTGTGGTTGGTGGTGCACGAAGGTTGGCTGAGATGACGTAAAAGATGAGAGGGAGGTGAGGCTCTCAAGCCGCATAGGTAAAACGATGGGCAGTTAGACTTTCTAGCAGGGCTACTAATATAACAATAAGGAGGATCAGCGGAGGTAAGATCAACGGACAGATAATCCAGTGTCATAATACTCTAATCACGGCCATTTTGATGAGCATTTTTGATAGCCATCAAAGGTCACTTAGAAAAGATTAAGAATCTTTCATCATATTGCCTTGACCTATTTCTGCATAGAAGAAGTCTAGCAAAGAGTTATTCTGTACGCTAATTAAATTTTTTCAACTTCAAGCACATCTGGAGTTCATGCAAACCCGATTCTAGAGCTACTTAACTGACAGGCGATAATAACCTGATGAGGTCCTGCCTCCAACACGCAAATCAACATATAAACTCAACGCAATCAGCGCCTGCTAGCTGGATGGAAAATATTCGAAAGTTGCATTGTTTACGTCTATAATAATCACAGTTAATTACCAGTGAAACTTTTGGAGATCTATATATGTATATAACCATTAGGAAGAAGTGAACTAGGTTTGCCAACCAATCTGAAAAGATCATGACAGAAAAAAGAGACTAAGGCAGATTTTGCATAGGATTTGCCAAGTCTAGAAAACACTAGAATGTCTAGCGATAAGTTAGAATGATGGCTCTCAACAGCAAGGATTGTAAAATTAATGCAAATTGCACGAATCAACTTTTGGGGTTTCTGAAAACACACTAGAATGATCTTTCTCACTTGACTCAAGGGGTGGATGACTTGGGCTTTAAACAATAAATGTTGACTTTGTGATACATTTCTATACCGCTGACAGATCAACACAAATCCATACTCCGTTCCCTTCACTATTAAAATCAACTACTAGTTAATTCAATCACCCCAAATGCTTGATCTTCAACTCAAGATTGATTTAAGTGATCACGTTGCTTTATTTACAATTTGCTTGTATATACTTAGAATTTCATTATCATAGTCTCTTGATTTTCCTGGTCGCAGAGTTTTGAAACTGTCTCTGCTACAGCCGTACCTCTTGAGGTCCGTCATACCTTCAGTCCTATCACTTGATTAGTTCATACGACAAACCAGATCGCATAGTCACAATAAGACCGTAATTCTCTGACTCTCAGCATCATAAGATACAAAAGCAGCCTCAGTTGGTACAAGATATGGAAGTTGTCTTTGGTTTTTGTGACATTTTGATTATGATTGTTTCTGGCTACAATTAAGGGTCTTCAAGGTTTTTTGTGCACAAACTTTATTTATCTTGGTCTATGCTTAGACCTAGGCTCAGAATCTAGTTCACCTTGATCTTATTCCGTCATCAGGAAGAGAAAAACTGAATAAATGCTCTAAATATTGCGAGTGTGATTGTATTTGTAATGTCTATCAGATCTCGATTGCTTTTAGCATTAGGAAGCTTGGTGTTTAGAGGTGCGATCGAGTTATGCTAGATGTCTGACACAATATTTCAGCCATATTGGGCTCAACTTTCAAGGTCGATTCGACTTTCAATGGTCACATTGAACCATCCATTACACACAAATCTAGCATAAAATCTGGAGGGTTGACCTATCATTCTGGATTACAAATGTTTTTCGTAGTTTCATCTTGCATGACTTGAGGACGTCTGTGTTTGTTGGTAGTGGTTAGCACTCGAGGATGTCACCAAAAAGAAACAAAACTGCTGTTTGGCCCAAGCTTAAACACAAAACTAATATACATCAGTCAGTCAAGTATGTCTTTAGTAAATTGTACTTGCCTCTTCTTTTAATCCTTGTTATAAGGGAGCACAAAGGATTCTGTAGTCACATCCATATGCATCGAACTGTCATCAATTGATCTTGGACAATCACAAAAGTTGGGTATTCTCAAAGTTATCAATTAAATATCTCTTATCAAGATTAAAACTTATCAGAAGACCCAAATTTACAAGTCCATGTATTGTCAGTGTGAAATTTGGCTGCAAGAACCTCAGTTTCATGTACATTACTTTAGAATCATGCTCTCTTTCATGCACTTCACTCTCCATTCATGCTCTATTTCATGTACATTATTTTGTACTCACATCGATTTTATATTTATATTCATGAGCTTCTAATATACTTGCTTCTTTTTTCTTCTCTTTCTATTCTTCAGTTTTATTGTTCGCTTCTTTTTGTTGCTGTAGCTGGTCTACAGTTCGTTCACTCCTTTAGTTTTCTTCTGATTTAGCTCTCATTTCGCCTTCCTTGCATTGGTCAAAATGAAAGCCTTCTCGACACTTGCATTATTTGCCATTTTGGCATCATCCGTCATAGCCGAATTCGATACCGAATCGCATACCACCATTACGATTTTCAAGTTTACCACGGTTACAGCAAGCAGTATCTTTAGTACTGTTCCTCCCAGTTCTACAGTTACTACTCCAGAGAAAACTATATTCTCTACGGTCTATGTGGACCAGTTTGGCAATTCCCTTAATACTGCTACGATCTTGTTTGATACTGTGGCAGCTGCGCCAGTTACTTCAGTCAATCCTACACCACCTTTAACAAAATCTGAATTAGTTGGAGTTAATTCTACCATAGGCAAAGTTAACTCCTCAATATCTGAACTTAACTCAGCACTAGCTGGACTTAACTCGACATTAGCTGGATTCAATTCTACATTAAATGGATTCAATTCTACATTAAATAGATCCAATTCTACGCTAGTTGGAATCAACGCTACACTCACTTCAACTAATGCCACATTTGTTTCCGTCAACAGTTCATTAGCTTCTGGTTTTGTGCCTTCTATGAACATTTCTGCCAATCAAACTGCCACATCTGTTTCCAGTCACAATGTGTCAGTTTCTATTGCTGGGTATGTTTCTTCATCTTCTGTCGATTCATACACTTCTCCAACTGTTACAGATGATTCTGCCGCTGCTCTGAAGAACTCAAATTTAATTTCGGTATCTTGGGAATTCATCACACCGACTCTGCAACCTCCAAATTTGATTTCGGTTTCTTGGGAATTCATTACACCCACACTCAAAGCTCCCTCTAGTTTTGCTACTCTATACGATCGCCCTGTTTTTGAACCTTCTGCTTCTAATGTTGTCTTGGTAACCACAATTATTAATGAGACTCCAGCTCCAACTATTTCTGCTAGTCAAGCTTCTTCCTTTTCTGCTATTGTGTCTGATCTTCCAGCATCTTCGTTTTCCACCACTACCATTGAATCTGTTGCTCAGCCTTCATCATTTTTAGTTATTGCTTCTGCTTTTCAGCCTTCTTCAATTTCAAGAAGTGATTCTGTTGCTCAAGTTTTATCTTCAGCTGGTCCTCCTCCTCAGCCCTCTGAAAATGCTCCTGATGACTTTGCCGCCATGTGCTTGGAGGAGCACAATAAGTTCCGCGCAATGCACGATGCTCCTCCTGTCGTTTGGAACACCAGCCTCGCAAATTACGCAGCGACCTGGATGAACCAAATTGACTGTGAACTCTATCATTCCCCAGCACCTTTCGGTGAAAATTTGTCCATCAACTGGCCCAGTCCCAAGGAATCCATTGGACATTGGTACAATGAAAAAGCGCTGTATGCTTACGACAACCCCGTTTTCTCACACAGTACAGGCCATTTTACGCAGATGGTTTGGAAGAGCACAACGTCAATTGGATGTGCGACAAGAAATTGTCCAAATGGCGATTTTCTCGTCTGCGAATACTATCCGCCAGGTAACGCTGATGGCAAGTTTACTGAAAATGTGATACCTTACTAAGGTTATAACAGTACAAGTTCATGTGCACAGTCGCAGTATATGACCGGTGGCACCATGACAATCTTGGCTGTTTTACAATGCAATACTTGCAATATCATTTGAAAGTTTTGTGACACTCTTTTGTCAAATTAGATCTGACAAACAGAGCAAAATTTAGGTTTGGGCCTCAACCTTATTTTCTATGATAGGTCTACTATCAAAGTTTGGGGTGCATGCCCCTCATCCCAAATAGGGAATAAATTGGCCTACTTCGGAATGAAATGCAAGATAAACTTCATCGCGAAGGTTTTATAGTTTTGTAACGCCCAGCTTTAGAAGTAAGGAGTTAATTCACAGAAATTCACGATTCAAAGCGCAAGAAGGCTTAAGAGATTGCATATTTATAGATGAAAGCACAGTTTGATACATTATATAGTTTTCTAGGCAGTTTGAGGATCTGCCATTGCAAAATTCAGAGCTAACGGGCGTTGTTCAATGGGTCATCCGTTGAATTGAAATATCAATAGGTACAAAGCTGGTAATAGCATTTCGCTGGCGGGGGATCATTATTATATGCAACGCGGTACATTCGTTGGGTAGTATTCCATGTTTAAGAGCAAACAGCAACAACGGGAACCTAAGAAGAATGTAGATTGAATATACCAATGTCACACTCCAGCCCGAACGGCAAGAAGCTACAAAGGCGTGTAGTTATTTATAACCTGCGCCAATGATCAGAGCTGAATAAACCATTTTTTCCAAAGCTTGATACTGCTAATCGTTGAACAATTTGGCCATGGAATGTAGCAAGTTTTGTACATAGCAATGCGGGTACATGCATTCTGTCATTATCTCATTCAGTTCATTGGGATCAAATATTTGATTTTTTCCTAGCGAATGTTGATCTTATCAATTGTGTGAAATTATGTAAAAAGGACAGAGGTTATATGATTAAATTTTAAGGCTTTCAATTGATACTTGGAAGTAACTACTTTTAATAATCGCCAAGCCATTCTAAGGCAGTTAAACATTGTCCAACTTGCTCAATAGAAATATACTATAAACTTGAATCTTGGGTCATAACTCAGTTACAAGTTAAATCAATGCCAACAAATCAACAAACTATTACAATAGCTTTTATCAAAGTTGGAAAGTTAATTACTCATATATACACGTCACAACAGTTACACGTAAGATCTTTGAAAGACAATGATGTTACTTCTTGCAACGCTAAGAAACTTGATACCAACTCAATTATCCTACAAGGCATCAATAGAAGCATTGCCGGCGTCGAAACGACCGTTATCTGCACTTCAATATCCGCTGACCCATCTCCAATCTTATTTCTTGTCCTGAGAAAAGCCACAAAAGTTGATGCAGTGAAAGACACCTTCAGGTAACTAGCAATGTCTAGATCTTTTCCGTGCAGTAGAGACAAGTCCCAAATCTTAAGTCACTAGGTTATCAGTGTTCCCCATCAGGTCTCAGTAGAAGCAATGTCTCACTCTGAGCAGAACTTCTCCCAAAGATCAGTTTAAGCTATTTTGTTATCGGTTGGCTGTCTGCAGGTTTCCGTAGGGATGAGACAATAGTTTGTGTTCTTCGACCCATTATCAATAAGTTTCTTATCTCTTCCATTTAATACAATTAGGGTTGATGAAAAGTTTGGATGTCACAAACCCAACCCAAATACGATTGAAGCTCTTACATACTTTAAATGAAAAAGGTTGAAGCTCTCACACACACTTTAGTAATTAAAACTTTTGGAACCTTGATCAGAAATTAAAAAGATTAAAAAGATTAAAATCACACTGTTTGTATTCAACACGTTTCATTTTCTACTACGGAGATCTCCGCTTGTGAAGCGCTACTTCGATTTTTTAGTTTCTTCAAGACTGTAGCAATTGTCGATGTGATAGCTACCAAACTGCCAAACTCCAGACTTGAACAGTCCAAATGCTAAAACATGATCAAGTTGCACATGTTATAGAAAACCCCGCAGGACAGGCGAATGCAAGGTTGCTTCATTACCAAACTTCTAAGCCGGTAAGCAGTGAGACATTAAACGGGTGAGGCCATTGTACAGGTCAAACTTTTCCTACTGATTTCAATCAACTTTAAACTGTCACAAGCATCTTAGCATACCATGATTCAGAGTCAAGTCCCGGATGCATGGTTTGAACCCTGCCGAAGCGTCATTACTGCCTACGCTTAGCCATACCCAGCTGGTTTGATCCCATCCCAATCCCATCCCAAACCTTGGGCTAACCCTCGCTTATGCCTATACCCACTTTTTATTCCTTCTCCGCCTTCAAAATATTCTGAATTGTACTCCTCTCCGAAACTGCATCCTATCCTGATTAACTGATTTGCTACAATGTCAAGCTCCAGTGTCTCTTTGTCAGTGTGTACATGCCATATCACGTGCTGCATTAAGCGAAGGAGGGAACACAAAAAAATAAAGTTGGTAATAGACACATTGAAAAACCTTGAGGCCTCGTACTTTAGGCTTGATTGGGTGGGGTTAACACATGGACTTGCGTGGAATATTGCCTTACCACTGTGGTTTTTAATCCGTGGAAATTGAGCAGTGCTCAGAGCTTTGCCGCACTGTGTAGATCCTAAAGATGCGGTACGGAATAACTCTGCACATAGACTTTCCAACGAGTCTGTTGACTGCACTTGACTTGCTCTTGTCTCTAGCCTTCAGATTTATGATGAATTCAAAAACTTTTTCTTCCAATTTTTTCTTCCATGATTGTGAATTTTGGATCTTGCTTCTATTCGATTATCATGATTATTTTTTGCGGGTTTTTCACGTTTGAGTTGGAATCAACGATTTTTTTTCCAACCTTTTCCTTGGATCACCGTAACGGTTTTTCTTTAGGAATAATCTCCAAAATGATCCAAGAAAACGAAGCACTCCAAATAATATCTATATATTATTTCACATAATCTCCTTAAGTAGTTTCCGTAAAATTTCTGAGTTTTTTCTTAATGTACTCCAGATAATTCAATAACAATCTCCACAAAATCTCCAGAATAATCTTCACATAAACCGTCTAAATAATCTACTCCAGAATATAACAAAATACTATAGCCTTATTGTCATATGCTTTCTCATCTCCCCAAAGTAACAAGTCAGAACGCTTGAAGGAACAGCATGTGAATGAAACCTGATTTCAAAGAGCAGGTATGAGATTATTTGGTCTGGGCCGGGGATTCGGACTTGCTCGAATGGTGGTCAAAGTTGCTCAAACTTCTTGATTGTAACAGTTCTGAAAGGGCAGCAAGACTGAAGAGGCTAAGAGGGTCTTACTGGATGGGATGATGTGCTACGTACGCCTTAGCTCAATGTTATTGGATTTACGAGCCTTGGAAATTGCAGATACGATTGGAGGTTTAAGTTCAAGAACCTAGATCATTGTATAGCAACTGCGTTCATGGAATTAGTATAGCCACCTAGATCTTTAGCTGTTCAGTGTTTAATGTTCAGTGGTTAGTGCCTGACAAGTTTGTTCCTGTATCTCAACTTAGACCATAAACCGGGCCCACACCTCCAAAAACCATCAATAAGACCCCAGCCTGATTAGCCAAGCACACAAGCCAGTCGTTTTTTTGTTTTCCACCACTCATTACAAAATTGGATTATTGTGTTTATCGTTATCAAATTCCGGGGGAGGGGGATTGACGCTATGGTCAGCCACGGATCTTGTTTAACAGTTTAGCATTTGAAATTTGAAGCAGTTCAAGAGAGACTTTAAGGTTCGAAAAGACTCTGAAAATTTGGCATCTGGAAATCTTCTTCAAGTGTTGATGTCGAGGAGTCTTGAACCGTTTGACAGTTTGACAAGTCTAACAGCCCAACTATGCGGGGATAGCAGCCCAAGCCTATATTATTAACTGTACAGAAACTGGTGGAAAAGAAGGGGCAAGGGGAACTTTGTTGAATTATTTTCTGGGGTAAAAAAACGGTCAGTCAGTGGAGGCTAAAGCCCACTAGAGGCTGCATAGTAAACTTTAGTATACTTTTTGGTAGCCAGGACTATGAAGATCTGTCTGTGGTCCGGGTGTAGGACGCTAGTGCAAGAGAAGGCTGGAAACTTCGCGACCTAAACCAACAACAGTCCAAAAGCTAAATCTATAATAAAATGCTACAGGAACTAAGCCCAAGACTAAAGAGAAGCTAAGAACTGCAGGAGATGAGGATGATAACGAGGAAGCTGAAAGAAGCAAAATGAAAACATTGGGGGGTCGGGTTGTTGTCTAATTCCGTTTTTGCTTCGTTTGTTTTGGGCAACTTATCATAATCGATAATCACTAGTCTCTGTTTATGTTAAGTTTGGAAGAATAAGAAGAATAATAAAATCAAGGTTCAGAATGAACCGTCCTGAACCGAAAGTTACAAGAAAGAGAAGGAAGGATTCGAACATAAATCAATCCACTTTGAGTCTAACTCTACTTCAATAATAATATTATTTGACTTTCGTTCTTTCCTTTCATATGATTACTGACAGATGGAGGAATTTGCCATACTTCAATCAGCTCCAAAGTCCTGTATTTCTCAAAAACAGCAAGAGTTGGGCGGTTTGTACTGCTTCAAACGTCGTAATCTGGCTTAAAAGACTTTGTTACACCTTCTACCTTGGGTGTTTGGAAAAGTTGTGTGAACTTTAAAAGGTTTGTCAGACTTCCTAGAAACAAGAGAAAAGAAGCGACGACAAGCGATGAGAAGCGACTCAAAGAGAGCAAGAAAAAGATGAACCTAATCAAGCAAAGAAGTATTATTTTCTTGCGTCATAACTATCAGTCATTTGCAATTCTGGAATGGTTTTCGGTTTCACAGTTTCTGGGTTACGGATTTAATGGTTTCTGGATTCATGATTCAATATTCGACGGTCAGCAATTTCATGCTTGACAGGTTTAAGGTTAACGATTCCATGTTTCTCGGGTAAATGAATTCATGTTTGACAGGTTAAATCCTTTCACAGTCAAGACCAAGACCTATCTCAATCATTAACCACAAAAACAATTTGTTGAAACACTCTTAAATTCTGTCTTTCAAGAATCACTCAAGTTTTTGATCAGCAGTTTCATCACGCAAAAACAAAATCTTGGATCTAAAGAAAATGGGCAGGCTTTGTTTTGTGATTGTGGTTGTGTCTTGGACATCTTTGTGACATGTCTGTAGGACAGGCATCTGCGACGACAGCTACAGGGCATTTTGTGACGGATGTTCTTCAACTGCAGGGGAATTTTTAGACACTTCTATGTCAACTAGCTTTGGTATTAGATTGTAGACAAGGCATGTCTGACAAGCGTGTATCATAGATTAGGCAGAGCTGGTTCATGGCAAGCGTACCTGATATGGCAGGGCTTACATCCCACCTTTGTAATACAAGCCTAGTTGCCTGTCTACCATGACATCCTGGTTATGGCTCTTCAATGTCATGAGTGGCCAGGAACAAATTTTAAGAGTGTCAAAGGGTCAAATCGCTAAATCGTTCTGTCACTTCTGTAGTATGAGCATGTAGATCTCCTTGGTTGGGATGTTTATCACGATTTGGCTGGTTGATTGATCTTTGGGTTTGCGTCACAAATAAGCAATCCATCATATTATTGACATCGATCTCACCAATCACACAACAGCATAGCTCAATTGCAGATCTCAGATTAGCCTCCAGATTTTACAAACTTTCAGTATACACTTGATGATAGCCTATTAACGCATAACAACAGATGTCAGCGCCGTTTACTGTTCAGTTGTCATCTACTACCAAAATCTATAAAAGCATCAATAAGTGCACCTGTTCCAAGTTACGTCGGCAATTGGAAAAAGCAGGGAGGCAGGAACATTATAAAAAGGAGGAGAGCAGCAACATTTATATATATACATTGCAAATTAATAGTCAAACCAAGCACAGGCACAAATCTAAAACTAAGCGCAGGCACAAGTACTGTTACAAGCACAGAAGTAACAGAAGTAAAAAACCAAAAAGAATTAAGGAGCAGGAGGAAGACTAACAGCTGGGTTTT
>JAJMHO010000168.1:0-31464 GCA_030566085.1 Geotrichum histeridarum
ATCAAGGTGTCGAACTTGCAAGCAATATGGGCAGTGTGGCAATCAAGGACGGGAGAGTATCCAGCAGAGATCTGACCAGGGTGGTTGAAGATAATGACCTGGGCGTTGAAGGACTCGCATCCCTTGGGGGGATCGTTCTTGGAGTCACCGCAAACGTTACCACGGCGGATATCCTTGACGGAAACGTTCTTGACGTTGAATCCGACGTTGTCACCGGGGGTACCCTCAACGAGCTGCTCGTGGTGCATCTCGACGGACTTGACTTCAGTGGTGACACCAGCGGGGGCGAAGGTGACAACCATACCGGCCTTGATGGTACCAGTCTCGACACGGCCGACGGGCACAGTTCCGATACCACCGATCTTGTAAACATCCTGGAGGGGAAGACGGAGGGGCTTGTCGGAGGGTCTCACAGGAGGCTCAATGGAGTCAATGGCCTCAAGGAGGGTCTTACCCTTGGCGGTACCAGCCTTGGTCTCACGGGACCAACCCTTGTACCAGGGGCAGTTGGTGGAAGCCTCAATCATGTTGTCACCGTTCCAGCCAGAGATGGGGACGAAAGCAACAGTCTTGGGGTTGAAACCGACCTTCTTGATGAAGTTGGAAGTCTCCTTGATGATCTCGTTGAAACGATCCTCAGACCACTTAACGGAGTCCATCTTGTTGACGGCAACAATGAGCTGTCTAACACCGAGGGTGAAAGCAAGCAGGGCGTGCTCACGGGTCTGGCCATCCTTGGAGATACCAGCCTCGAACTCACCAACACCACCGGCGATAATGAGAATGGCACAGTCAGCCTGGGAAGTACCAGTAATCATGTTCTTGATGAAATCACGGTGACCGGGGGCATCAATGACAGTAACGTAGTACTTGGGGGTCTCGAACTTCCAGAGAGCGATATCAATGGTGATACCACGTTCACGCTCGGCCTTAAGCTTGTCAAGGACCCAAGCGTACTTGAAGGAACCCTTACCGAGCTCGGCAGCCTCCTTCTCGAACTTCTCAATGGTTCTCTTGTCAATACCACCGCACTTGTAAATCAAGTGACCAGTGGTAGTGGACTTGCCGGAATCGACGTGTCCAATGACAACGATGTTAATATGAGTCTTTTCCTTTCCCTGTAGACAACGAGTTAGATCATGCTGATGAATAATACACAGGATAGTAACGCACCATTTTGATTAATTAAGTTTCTCAGATAGAATGCAGCGATTTCTGGTGTGAGCGACAAGGAAAAGAAAAGGAAAAAAGAAAAAGAGGAAGAAGGGGAAGATGGTGACTTTTATAGGATGTTGGGCTGGTGAAAATTTTGCAGGCATTCCATCTTTTTTGGTGTTACCCTGTTTGATGGCGGCGATTTGGTTGGCCTGTTGCTGTAAAGGCCTCTTGCCTAAATAGGAAGTTCATTGGAAACAGACTGTCAAAATGTATTGTATTTATGGGCATAGTGTATATTAAGTCCCATTGAAGGGGTGTGCTGGCCGTTTTAAGCCCAGTTGGGAGCAAAAAAACACAGCGAAAAGAAAGAAATTAGGGGAAGAAAAATTTTTGTATTAAACATTTCTTTTTATTTCTTTTATACCTGTATATATAGATGGAATTCTTGAGAGAAATTTTTTTTTTTTGTCGCCACTTGTTTCTGTGACAACAAGTATGCCAGTTGGGCAGGGGTTACAACGATTTCGATCTGTGTGGTTTTTAACGACGACAATTGATTGATCACTGCAACAGCTCAATTGTAATATATATATATAAACAACATACTGGATGTGACAGAGGGTGACAGGACAATTGTGATTCACCATGACACTGCCCATGTGGCGACGCACAAAAAAGGGCCCCGATTTAATGCTAGCTTGTTTTATTCTTTTTTTTTTTGTTGCGATGAAAAGGGTAAAGTGAAAACAACACAAATGCGCAAAAAAAAAAAAAAAACGTTGTTTTCCTTCCAACCAACTTGGCACTAATGTAGAACTGTTCTAAACTTTCTTCCGTTGTAGAACTATCTACATGCACGTTAACTGTCTGGTCTGCTGGTGGAGCCCTGATAGGTCTGTGGTGGTTGTTGGACTTTACCACGGTGACCCTTGGCAGCAGTCTTTGTAGTCTTTGTGGCCTCTTCGCATAGGAAACCACTACGGTTATATCTACCACCATTGTTCTCAGGATCTTCAGCCATCCTCTTTTGACCTGTAGGGAATATAACCTTCTTGTCTGTAATTTTGTTTGGTCCTCATGATGTCATTGGAAGAAAGCGCTAATTAAAGACCACCTTTTTGTCTGTGAGACATCAATCCATACACGTTTCTAATTATATTCTCCACCACACTCTACACTTCTTCATTTCCACACTACCTAACAACCATGTCTGTCCCTCCTCAAGCTGGACCGGCGCCTTCAGTACAACAACCACCGGTACGACCGCCGACGCTACAGTTAGTGCCGGTCCAGAAAACTCCTAAAACTGTGCCACCCGCCAAAAACATGGATCTAGTCGCTCCCAAAGGCAGCACGCCGCCAAAGTCCATCGACTCGGCTTCAGCTGGCCTAGAAGAGCCCATGCTTTCCTGCACAGCAATCTCACATGCCTCAGGGAACTTTTTCGACCTGCGCCCGCTAGCCAAAGAGTACCCGCATGATACCCTAGACTGGTTTGTACGCGGTATAGACTACCCGGCAAACTTTACGCTCAACTTTTGCGCCCCACTACTGCTGCCCGTCCAGTTCCCACTCCACTCGAGTGGTTCGGTGTCAGACTCGGCGACCACCGCTGTCGTGGCTCATTTCGAAGACGGTACGGTCAAGTCCCTGGGCCAGGCTTCGACAACTCCCAAGTTCAGAGGACGCAATTTGCTGCTGGAATATAACGATGGCTCGATTTGCTTGAACCCAGACGGAACGCCGACAAAGCTGAGAAGCAGTACGTTAATATCGTTTAAATGTGGCCATGACTTGGCAGCCAAGCAGGCTAGGCTGGCTTTTGTCGGGTCGCCAGATAACTGTACGTACTTTTTTGAAGCCCGAACTATCCATGCATGTCCTGCCGTGAACCAGTCGCAAACAATGGCCCCCATTTCCATCTTTTTGATCATTTTGCTGGTGGCACTAGTGGTCTACGTTGTTGGTACCATGGTTCTTCATCCCTCTGTAAGTAGCTTCCTTTGCGTGTGAGACAGTACTAACTTTAACTCTAGATGAGCTGGGCACGTATCAAGGCCTCGGTCAAGATGTTGTTCAAATCGCGTCGTCCAAACAACTATCCCACTCATCAGTATTATAAGCGATCGCCTGGCGGCTTGTACCGCGACGACAAAGACCCCATCAGCATAGTCATTCCCCAGGCACTGAGTACAGACACTGCCGAGGACCGCCTCGTCTAGAGACATTTTTATTATTATTATTACTATTCACCTTTTTTTTTTATAACTATAGACTATCAACATGCAGGAGCGAATTATCATGCACAGAACCTAAATTTAAACCAAGTTGGTGACCTCCAACGGCTTGATTCATAAACACTCAAAATTACAATCATAACTATAACTATACAGAAAGAAATATAAAAAACAAGATCATTGACCCATGAAACTATTCAAACCAGACAACTCATTATGATGGCTTAACAGCGCATCCCAATCCTTGGTGCCTGCAAACAATGATGAAAGACTAAACCGGCGGTTGTCGCCATTAGTGTCATTGGGCAGACCCTGCGCCTTTTCAGTGTCTCCATTTGGTCCGATCGCTGCTCCAAACTGCATGTCGCCAAATGCTTCGGCCCCAGTCGTCGGCAGAAAGTCCATGTTGGGCGCCCGGCTACCTTCAATTGCACCATTGTTGCCATTGAGGTCGCCGTTCCAGCTATTGTCCACAGGGAGACCGCCAAACACGGGACTGCTATTATCAGTGTCCCATCTTTCGTCTACATGTTGTGTCTGCTGTTGTTGTTGTTGTTGCTGCTGGTGTTGCTGCAACATGTATGGCGGTAAAAATCTGCCAAACAGCTGCGCATCGACCTGGTCCATGATACCAGGCACATACAAATGGGGGGATTCCGTCTTGCGCCCGTCGCTAGTATCGCTTACAACACTAGCCGCTGACGTCAGTGGATGGTCTTGTGGTGTGTTGACGGCGTCCATAAGAGGGAACCCGTTGACTGACTCGGCGGCAGCAGTCGCTGTGACTCCCGAGGCAGGGATACCTGGTGGCATTAGATCCTTTCTGCCATGGCTGCTGCGGGACTTGCGCATGCGTTTGACGGGCGGCTGTCCAAACGATTCTTCGATTTCAGGTTCAATGCCAGCGCTCGCTGCTGAGCCAAACTCATTCTGATGGTCAATAGGCGTGGACCCTGCGCTGCTGCCGTTCGTGTTGGGCGAGATTACTGGCATCTTGGCCGTTCTGCGGTTCAACTGCTCAAACAGTGTGTTTAGCAAGTTGTAAGTTCTCTGCGCAGACATGCTGGAGTCTTTCAATGAAGTCAAAGCGTTCTTTCCCAGCTCGGCATCGCGGCGGATCTCGACTGCTTCAGGGTCGTTGGGGTTTTCATGAACATAGAAAACAAGGCAAGCAACGGAAAAGAAAATCGTGTAAATAGAAAACCAGTATGCACCATTCAGAAGCTTTTGAGATGTCAATTCATGGGCAAGGTACATGGCGCGGCGCGAAACACCAATACAGTTCAAGGCCGAAACTCGGGCCTTTTCGTCTCCCTTAAATTTAGGGCTGCAGTAATGAATAAAGGGTCTGTACAAGACAATTTGAACATGGCAAAGGGCCAGATTCAGTAGTCGGTTTGCCTTGAGGTACTGGGGAGGAGGGTTGGCACCCGGGCGGAGCTCCACTGGGAGCGACTCGAGCCAGTCGCGAATCTCGGCTTCCATTTGCGAAACCTTGGAGTGGGTCACGTTGTACAATGGAGACGATGTCACGATTTCTTGCTTGACGGGGTAAATGTACTTCATGATGTGCGAGAGGATTGTGATTAGTCGAGTATGGGCATTAGCAATTCCAGCCGACGACAGCTTTCCCTTCATTTGTGGAAAGTATGCGTCCTCGGTAATATTTTCATCATCGATTTCTTCAGGAAGCTCCTGGTCAAAGTCAGACTCTGCCGTCGACCTTGGCAGACCAAGCATTGCATTCACATAAATGTCCATTTTCCGAATTGTCCAGAATAGGCGTTTGCGTGTCTCAAGCTCAATAGGATTAAAGTTGTAGGCGACCTTTCGGTGGAGACCAGCACGCAATGCTGACCGTAAGGCTACGCCAATATAAGAGTAGCAGGTTGACAGTCGAGCTGAGCACTGCAGGAATATAATCATCATAACGATAGACTGAATGGCATAAGTGTCACGCGCATCTGCAATATCGATAAGTTTTCTGGCTGCAACAAAGTACTTGTATCCTTCACTGGCGTCTTTAAAGCCCAATTTTTCACACTTGTCCATGGAAAACAGCACGCCTACTGCCATGACCGAGTAGACTAGAGGTAGAATTTTGTATTGTTTATTAGTATAGTCGTCGGGGTCGGTTTCATAGAGTAAGTCGAGGTCTCGGATAAAAGACGGACGATGGTAAAAGCGGAATAGCACGCACGCGTTGTCCCAAACTGCCTCAATGAGTTCACTGGCTACATGTTTGGGCGGCAGAATAATCTTGATTTCGCGGCCAAAACCTGGATCCAGAGGGGAAACAGTGGGAGAATTGAGAACTGCAGTGTCATTGTCGCCATTCAAGTGAGGGCGCACACTCCCCTTGGGAAGCCCCGTTTCTTCGTCTATTTCGTTATTACCCCCCTTCATGGCGAGCACGCTCGTGACGCCCTTTTGCGCAAGTTTGAGTGCAGTATAAGGAGAATTTGGGTTTGAGGTTTCTTCTAACCGCGCCTTTTGCACAGCTTCTAGAAAGCCTTGAATGTCGAAGGAAGGATTGAATACGTCGACACCGGGCATTATTGACTCAAGGACTAGCTCCGCACATTTCAGCTTATTTTCGACACGTCGGATATCAGGTATTCGCTTGCGGTTTGAGGGCTGGTCGTACGTACATTCTAGATATGTTAGCCATGCTTTTAAGATTCATCGTCTGCCCTACCATAACTATACACTGTGCAGTGAATACAGGGCTGCTGCCCGTCACATTTGACCTTTTTCTTACGACCTAGACAGATTAGAAGCTGGCCGTCACTCTCTCCAGAGATACTTACACTCATCGCAAGCTCGAGTGACCCTCTTGCGCTTTTTGGTGAGGTTGGAAGGTACTGGTGAAACTTCCATGTTGAAACCTTGGATTAAGCTGGAAGTCGAGATGGTAACAGGCAAATGATTGAAATATCAATAACCAAACAACCCTACTGATGTGCTAGAAGGCCAACACTTCTGGTCGCCACAAATGAGTGCTTCAAGGTGTGCAGTGTTGTGGCAACTGAACTAAAACTGTTGAGCTCAGAAAACACCGCCAAGATAAAAAATTAAAGGCTAAGACCAAGGAAAATATTATACTAAGTTCGAGCAAGGCACTGAAGTAAAACGGTGATATGCTGCATGGACAAAGTTACAAGGTCAAGTTCAGAAGAGTTAAGGTGGAAGAAAAAAAAAGTAGTCAGCCTAGGCCTATAGGAAAAAAAAAAAAACTCTGGAGATTTTAGTCACCCATAATTTAAAACTGGGCATGACATCTCGATGCTCTTGCAACGGTCTTTACAGAGTCTCGATTTCTCAGCTGAGATTGAGGCCTACATGCTACATTGTATATCCTATTAAGTCTATGGAATAATCTTCAACTACGTTCATCCATGTTGAAGGACCAAAGCCTTGGGATGAGCAACTTGGTCCGTCCTCAAACCCTCGAGAAACCAACCCCCTCGTGATTTAGTGATTTGTGTTAGAACCATAGGACCACCATTGTGACCAAACTGTAATACTTCATGCCACTCAGGAGTCGCATGTGTGCGCGATTGCTATGAACTTTTCACCCTTGGACCGACACTGGCAGGATTCCACATAGTGGTCAGTCTGCCGTTCCTTTCGACCGTTGATAAATATGCTCAGGCGAGTTCGCCGTTGTATCACTCAGTACGACTTATATTACAGCACGTACACCTAACCCAACTTAGTAATATATTAGTCAGTTGGGAGTAAAAAATTTTGTCTTACAAGATCAGTGTGATCTTTGATCTTTAAAAGCTCTCTCATTCTGTACAGGAACCAGTATCGCGATGCAGTTAACTTGGAAAGACATACCTGTGATTCCAAACTCTTCGGAGTAAGTAGAGAGACCGAATGGTTTGCATAGATCTAACATTACAGGTTTTTGGACGTCGTCCTGAATCGAACCCAGAGAAAGACCCCCACCGTGATTCGGCCTGGATTCAAGATTTCCCGTATTCGAGCATTTTACATGAGAAAGGTCCGATTTACCAGCGATGGGTTCTGTGAAAAGCTTTCTGAAATTGTTGAGTCTTTCCCCAATATCAACGAAATCCATCCCTTCCACAGGGACTTGCTCGATACACTCTATGAAAAGAACCACTACAAGGTGTCCCTGGCTGCGGTGTCGAGGGCCAAGAACCTGGTGGAGCAAGTGTCGAGAGATTATGTCCGGCTGCTGAAGTTTGGTCAGTCGCTGTTCCAGTGCAAGCAACTCAAAACAGCGGCGTTAGGTCGTATGGCTACTATTGTCAAGAAATTGAAAGACCCGCTTTTGTACCTGGAGCAAGTCCGTCAGCATTTGGGACGTTTGCCTTCGATTGATCCCAACACAAGAACGCTGCTGATTTGTGGATACCCCAATGTCGGCAAATCTTCCTTCCTCAAGTCTGTTACGAGAGCTGATGTTGAGGTCCAGCCCTATGCATTTACCACCAAATCGCTCTACGTGGGTCACTTTGACTACAAATACCTGCGATTCCAGGCAATTGACACACCTGGTATTTTGGATCGTCCGACCGAGGAGATGAACAACATTGAAATGCAGTCTATTTATGCTATTGCCCATATCAGATCTTGCGTTCTTTACTTTATGGATCTGTCCGAGCAGTGCGGTTTCTCAGTTGAAGACCAGGTCAAGTTGTTTCACTCAATCAAGCCCCTCTTTGCCAATAAGTCTGTGCTTGTTGTCATTAACAAGATTGATGTTGTGAGACCCGATGATCTTGATCAGGAGCGCAAGGAGCTCCTCCAGTCTATTACCAAAATCCCTGACGTTTCGGTCGAGATCATGCAACTCTCTTGCCACACCGAAGAGGGAGTCATGGAAGTCAGAAATAAGGCATGTGAAAAGCTGTTGACTGCTAGAATTGAGCAGAAGCTCAAGTCATCAAACAGAATGGCTGGCATTTTGAACAAGATTCATGTCGCTCGTCCCGCTCCTAGAGATGACATGCCAGTTGCTAGAGATCCTCATATTCCTGAGGCTGTGGCTGGTCTCAAAAAGTACGATGTTAATGACCCTGATCGCCGCAAACTGTCTCGCGATATTGAAGCTGAGAACGGTGGTGCAGGTGTCTACCAACCAGATTACAAGGATGCATACCTGCTGGAAGACGATGATTGGAAGCATGATATCATCCCTGAAATTCTAGACGGTAAGAACGTCTACGACTTTTTGGACCCCGAGATCAGTGCCAAGCTTGCTGCTCTCGAAGAGGAAGAAGAGCGTCTCGAGAAGGAAGGCTTTTATGAGAGCGAAGAGGATATTGAGGATGAAGAGGAGGAAGAGATTAGAGAAAAGGCCGAGTGGATCCGAAACCGACAGCAAATGATAAAGAACAAGGCGAGATCAAACAAGTCGCTGAAAAACCGGGCCCAGATTCCGCGCAAGAAGACGCGTCGCACCGTTGAGGCTATGGAGTCACACATGTCTGATATTGGCATTGATACGTCAGCTCTCACTGAAAAGGCTTATGCCAATTCAACTGTATCTGGCATGCTGGGCGGCGGTTTGGATACCGTCATGGCTGAGAATGCAGTTCCGGTTCGCGATGGTGCCCGCATGACAAACGCCCTGCAAACGAACCGTCGTTTGGATGGTGTTGCTAGTACCCAGCGGTCCAAAGCTGAGCGTTTGGCCAAGATTGACCAGCGCGGCAGAAACCGTATGGCCCGCCAGGGTGAGGCTGATAGGCATACTGCTGCCAGTCTGCCAAAGCATTTGTTCTCTGGAAAGAGAACCATTGGCAAGACTCAGCGCCGTTAAAGAGTTTGTTAATAAAAAAAGTTTTTCTATTTATATTTGTTTTGTGTATTCAATTGAAGCATTTCTCGTTCAGTTACATGTTAAAATAACGATTCAATATCGTCGTCATCATCCTCATCTCCTTCCTCTTCACTGCGTCGAGAGTCTTCGACCGCACTTGAGTCCACATCTCCTGTGGCCTCTCTCGCTGATTCATCACCATCCCCATCACCATCATTGCCTTGAGCTTCACTCTCTTCATCTTGATACTGTGCGGCTGTATGCGGCGCCGGAGTCGGCGCAAGTTCATCTTCAGTCGGTAACGGTGATGACTGCATATCAGCTCCATCCTGGTTCATGAAGCTGGAATTCTTGCTTGATCCGTCATTAAATGGCTCCTTGACATTACGCAGCTGCCTCTTCTTGGCCTCCAACTCAACACCCAGCTTCTTGACAACTTGCAGAAATCGTTCTCGCAGAATAGGATTGGATGCATTAGCAGCGACTTCCATACGCTTCTTGATGGTGTTTTCGAGATCAATGATTTCTGAACGAAGAATTTTGTTATGAGTAATGGCCTCCATGGCTTCGTCATCCATTCTCTCATTTCGATCATCATTTTGGCCATCATCATCGTCATCATCGTCGTCGTCATCATCATCGTCGTCGTCATCATCATCGTCGTCATCGTCGTCGTCATCGTCATCATCACCCTCTCCACCAGTAGTAACACCATCTTGACTTTCAAGCGCTCTTTCAAGCTCCAATCCAAGCAGATTTTCATCCTCCTCAGCCTCTGGCTCGCCAGGAGCTGGTGAAACTGCCTGAGAGCCAAGCATATTATAAGGTGTAGGAGCATCTTCCATCTCTTCACCCTCATCGGGTTTGTGATCCATGGTATCATCACGCTTTGCACTTGGGGCGAGACTGCTTGCTCTTGATGTGGGCTGAGTCTGGTTCAACGCGCTTGGATCAAGCAACTCATAATGCGATTCCTCTGCTTCGTTATCTAATCTAAATAGCTCTTCAATCCTAGCTTCCATGGTCTCGATTGCTTTTCGGGATATCCGCTTTCGAAAGCGACGGTGCTTCACGTTGTGTAAAGGGGGTGTAATGCCATGAGGAAGGGTAGTAGACTCAGATCGGTCAGCTCCTGCGGAGCCCATTAACAGAACATCGTCTTCATTGGCGATTGGTTCAGTGACCAACAGCATTTGACACACGTCAGATACCTTGTAGATATTTTTGCGATCAAATGTTTTATGAGCTTCTGTGATGGTTGGTAGATCGACTAGCTTTGCTGCAAATAGCTGCTCATTAATAGATACCACAGCCAGCCTGGCATCTTTAAACTTGATATGCACACGGGAAAGATCCCCCTCATCGCACGTAGCGCGTAAATAATCCAAATGAGCTCCAGGCACCATTCGCAAAACGATAGCCTCTTCAATCATGGGATCATCCTCTCTATCAGGCGCTTCTGAGTCATAGCCCTGACCTGGTTGACGCGAGGCCTTTACGCGAATTCTCGGCAGACCTGCCTTTTTCTTGAGATTGAGACTGACTTTGGGGAGTGGCCGAGCAGCAGCTTCTGCTGGGTTCTTTGGATTGGAACGACTTTTCTTTGGAGACACCTTTTTCGGTTTAGCAGCACCAGCTGGTGATGGGGCCGCGATTTTAATCTTTGTTTTCTTGACCGCAGTGCCTGCTTCAGCCGGGGTACTGGCGTCTGCAGATGGCGGTTTCACTGCCTTGATTTTGATTTTCGGTCGTATCGTGATTTTCGGAAGTGACGGTTCGCCGCCATTCGCGTCACCATCAATTGAAACTGATCGTTTGCGCTTAGCCTGAGATGTTACATCTTCTTGCTTTATGCCTGAACCTTGGTAGTCTGTGAAGTTAGGCATTGAAAAATCTTGGGGTTCATCCTTAAAGGTGACAGTGGGCGTGTGCACCGGAGCTTCAGCTGAAGCACTCTGCGCCTTCTCGCGTTGTGCCACACTCTCTAGCAGCTTTGAGTTCAGCTTTATTTTCACCATCCTGATCGCCCTCAATGATGCAATGACAACAGCCAGACTCTTGAGTTGGGATACTGAGGTGGGATATTTTCTCACAGGGTTAGGGCGGCCATGAAAATTTCTTGACTACTGGATCAACTATGACATCAAACACTTGACAGTCTGTGCACCATGTCTCTCAATATAAAGGCGATACAGCCGTCGTTGAAGAAGGCGTTTGGTCGTCGACATATACAAAACTATGATCTGTGTGGTAGGTTCATGTGGTGTTTTAAACTCTTTTGATCTCTAACGCTGGTAATAGTGGAGGCCATCACCAAGATGGGGCTACCTGACTATTATAGAGGTCAACCAACCACCATTCTCGATGCATACCCAGGAGCTGGAATCTGGTCAGCTGCGCTTTATAACACATTAAAACCTCACAGCCATGTCATGCTGGAGCCTGTAGTAGGCTTTCAAAAGTATCTTACGCCTCTATTGAAAGAAAGTGCCAAAGACTCGGATTTGGCTGTACAACTGCGGACAGAGGATCCGTTTCGATGGGGCACTTTCACAGATTTGGCGAGTGAGGGTATATTCACGCCAAAATCCGCCCCCCGCGACAAGATCAATCCTTTCCTTTTGTATACTGCCAACTTGACGAGTATTCAGGGTGAGCAACTATGTGTACAGTACCTGAATTGCATAATGAATCAAAATTGGCTCCAAAAGTTTGGCCGAGTTCGGCTTTTACTCTGGGTGCGCCATGGCACCGCCTCTAAGCTACTTGGCCGCGCTGGAGGCAAGCATCGCCAACGAGTGAGTGTTCAAACTGAGGCTTGCTCTGATGCAAAGCTCCTTATTGGATCTGGTCATGTCGAGCATATTGTTGAGCAACGAGACCAAGAAGCCCCATTTAATGCATATTCCACAGATATGTTCCCAGAAGTATGTAAACCCTGACAAGTCCGATTCTCGCTCCCAACACACACTAACTCTTCCTTCTAGTCAACTGCCAAATCTCAGCAGGTGGTCTTACTTCAAATAGATCCAGTGGAAAAGCCAATAGAGAATATTGACTACTTTGAATACATTATTCGAACGCTGTTTATTCTCAAATCCAGACCCTTACACGAAGCAATCGGAATTCTTGGCCCTGGCGCGCAAGGAGATCTGTGCCCCAAGCTGGATCCCAAATTGCTGAAAAAAGCACCCACAGAGATGAAGCTGGAGGATTTCGAGCAGGTAACTCGGGCCTTTGCCGCCTGGCCATTTAAACCAGATATATTGCATGATTTCTATGAGGAGTTCGACTCTGTTGGGTCTACCCATGTCTAGACCAAAATCATATGCTTATCTGCTGGCCTTTTTTCACCCACTTGTACATACCATCTATACCAAATCGTATAATCATAAACCTTTGAAGATCTATGAGATCAAGGCTGTTGGATCACAAAGACCGTTTCGCAATTTCCGAAGTACATAAGCACCCCATATTGAGTTACCTAACATGTCAGCACAATGTTACGTAACAGCCTGCGGGGTAAAAGTGTTGATAGAATGATTTCGTAATAATTTATTGCTGACAGGCTGAGAGGCCCTGACTTCCCCCACAATGCTAGAGCACGTCCGGTGCGGGTTTGCGAAAAGCAAAAAAAACAAGACAATAGAGAAGACGAGGGTCAATATTGTGAGATGACTGCATAATAAGTAATAAGGTAGTAATAAAAAATCTCTTTTTCATAGAAAAAAAAACAAAAATACGGACTTTTTCAACACAAACATGATGTGATGGTTTAGATTCTGGTTTTTTTTGCCATCCCATCCATCCAGACTTTCTTCCTTCTACTACCACCATTTTATCAAGTTTAACTATTCCACCCTGCTCTATTGCCATCTTATCACCTTGGTTTCTCGGTTGTCTTTCATGGTAGACCTGTATAACAGATTGCTATGACCAGTCTTAACTCGATGGCCTCAACAACGTTTAAAACTGAAGACACTTTCCAGGAGACGGTTTCTGCGGCCATCAATCCTGCCAGCCAGAAAAATGCCACTGATGCAAAAAAGCCCGCACAACCGGGCAGAAAGCCCTCGACTTCAGGAGATAAGGACAAGGACAAGGACAAGGACAAGAAAAAGCTAGTCGTGGCATGTATTGGATGTCGCAAGAAGAAAATCAAGTGTTCCTCCGATCGTCCAGCATGCTCAAACTGTCTACGGCTAAACATTCCTTGCGAATACCCAGTCATTCGCAACCGGGGCTCTCGCTTTGGGTACATGGAAATGCTTAACAGGAGAATGCAACATCTTGAAAAATACATCAACTGTAGCACGAATCCTGACTATCGCCCACAGTTTGTCACGATCCATCAAAAGCCTCAAGATCCCAGCCAGCTCCCGCTCACCAGCTGTGGGTCCACGCGCGGCACCGTCAATAGTGGCTACACAAACATTCGATCTAACCTCAACCTTGAAACCCTCAAACTTCATTCAAAAGCACAAGAGGCAGAAACGCTGATCACCCAGCTTGGGCCTCGCTTAACAAAAGAGCTCAGTCCACCGCCCTCGCTACCAACGCCAAATCATGCAAATCATGACAGGTAAGTTGACCGACTTTAATTTTTTTTTGGATGCTGTCTAACTCTAAATAGTCTACTTCCTCCACAAGATATAGTTATCCATCTTGCTCAATTATACTTTCGAAACATTCATGGCCAAACCTACAGTTTTCTCCACAAACCTACTTTCATCCCTCGCATCAAAGAAGGAAAAGTCAGCACCACATTACTTCTTGCCCTTTGCGGACTCACTGCACGCTATTCACGACACCCAAGTATTGCTTGCTCGGTACCCCATCAAGCAGGAGATCATTATATTGCCGAAGCTCGCAAAGCAGTGTCCAAAGAGTTTGATGAGCCCACGATCGAAACCATCCAGGCTGTCATTTTTATTGTTCAAAATGACTTCTTCAAACACAAGAGTAAAAAAGCCATGATCTATGTGTCATTGGCAATCCGCATGGCCACAACCCTGGAACTTCATAACGAACCCCATGACCCTAATATGACTTTTCTTGAGCGAGAATCGCGCCGCAGAACTTACTGGTCTCTTATTGTTTTTGACCGCTTGGCACATTCTGGTCCGCATTGGCAGGTTCATTTGAGAACGGATACGCTTCAAATTCAAATGCCCTGCCGCGATTATTACTTTGAAAACAACATTCCTGTAATAACCGAAACTCTGCATGGCACCATGCCGCCACCCATTCGGGGAAATGCTTCTTCGCCATCGGTCGTGAAAAAGGGAGAAAAAGGTATCCACGCATATATTGTCATTGGCATTATCTTGTGGTGCGAAATCAACAAGTATGTCATGGAGGGATACAAAAGCGAAACAATTCCACCATGGAAGGAAGGCTCAACCTACCATGCATTGGAGACGAGACTGCAGAATTTGTTTGCTACAATTCCCAAAGAGTATCAGTACTCGAGGGAAAATCTTTTGGCGTTGGATAGTACGAATCATGGTACTGCATTGGTGCACTTGCACAATGAGCTTTTGGTGTCGCTGTGCTTTCTCAGCCGTTCCATGTACCCATTTAACTACAAGCAAATGAAGTTTGACGAGGATCCACCAAAAGCCTTCTTGGAACGGGCAGCAACAAACATCATGGCATGTGCAAAGGCTCAATCTTCCATGATTGAAGATGTTTTGGCATTAGACGATTTTAACATGGCTCCATTTGTTGGATTTGGAGTTTTTGCCGTGTCGTCAGTCCATATTGCCAATTCCTTCTCGCCAGATCCGGCCATTGCCTTAGCGGCCAAAAACAGTTTGGCCATCAACCTGAAATTCTTGGTGATTATGCGCGAGTATTTCTATATTGTAGGAGTATGGTGCATTATTCTAAAGGAACGATACTTTCAAAAGGCTCAGCGTCACAAACTCAAACAAAGCTCAATTAACTTTAATGGAAGCATTACAGACTCGATCAGAAACAGCGAGAGCGGTGAGCCTAAACAGGAGACTGAGGGTGGGTTGGCTGATGGCTTTTCCCGACCAGGAACGCCGCCAGTTGTCTATGCTCCTCCAGAGTTGATGAGCGTGGCTGCAAACAAACAGAGCGAACCTGCGAACGAAACGTCCTCCTCCAATGAACCCAGCAGGAGTGGCACAAGCTCGCCACAACCCAAGTTCGAAGAAAAATGGCAGGGCAAGCGCAATATGGATTCAATAAACGAACTCCAGCAACAAGCCTTTGCCAGAACTTGGAAGCGAGCTGTCCCTCAATCATACGAGCCTCAACCTACAGAAACCAATATGGGCTTGTACCCGAATAAAAAGGTCAAGCTGGAAAAGACCCACGTAACTGACTTTCAAATGTCAGCTAGCAATTTTGAACCAGCTTCTCCGTCCCAGTTTGCAGATATTTTAACCCGGCCCTCCATGCCTTCATCTTCCGCTCCCATACCATCTCACCCTGCGATAATACCCACTGTCCATGCTCCTGTTCCAAGTCGCCCTTCACCGCAGCCGGCTACCGCCTCCGTTTCACCTATTGCATCAATCACGGCAAAACCTGACCACAATAACTCACTTCAAGTTCCTGATAACAACAACCAAGGAACAGGTAACAATAAAAACAATATCCTTCTTGATACTTCTGGAGAATGGCTCAACTCTCTGGAATTGCACGACTTTACGCAGTTTGCGCATGACAGCAGAGCCTCATTCGACGATCGCAACAACCCAGTGCACTGGTTCAACGGCAAACAGCCAATGGACGCTGCTAGTATGTTCTTACCCTTAGACAAGCAGGCCAGCGGGCAGGGCGACTGGATGGACATGCGCGACAACGAGGATGGCCCACCCCAACTTGACGATTACGTACAATCGCTTGATGCAGGGTCCACGACGCCGAGTAGCTTTTCGGCAGGTTTTAGTTTCCCACACACCCCAAAGACACAAAATATGCTGGACGAAATATTCCAGCAAGTCGCAAGGGACGCGTTCCCTTTGCACGACACTACTGATTCGCCAGAATCAATGTCATCTGCTTAGTTTACATTTAATTAGGACACGGTTGTAGTAAACTCAAAAGAATCATCTATTTTATTTTAATAACCTGTACTCAGATTTACATGAAGTCGTCATCTATGCCCGACCCGTTTCCGTATCCTCCATCGTCCCACAGCCCGTGGGTATTCTTCATCTTTTTGCTGTCGCCTTCAAACTGGCTATCGCTGTCATCGTACTCAGCATACACATCGTCAGTCGGCTTCTTGCTCACTTTCAAAACAACGCGAGGTGCTTGTTCAGTGGTGGTCGACGTACCGCCAATCAGTAATTTGTTTTGATCCTCTTCCGAAAACTGGCCTACTGAAGGCTCAGTCAACGCCCGAATGGCTGCACCCGGTACTAGTTCGTTATACTTTTCGTTGAAGGCCTCTTGTAACACGTTTGCGTCACGAACGACTGCCGATCCCTCTTCATTGTAAACCCGGGCGTTATCAAACATGAGTTTAAAGTCCGCTTTGAACTCGGCAAGCATTTGATAAGTGTTGTTACCAATTCTCTTTTGGATAACGTCACAGGCAATTGGGTTCTTGATCAACACGTAGTAGTCTGGATAGAGTCGTTTGCTAGGAAGTTGCAAAAACAACTCAATGCGGGGATGACCCGTTTCTGGTTCAATCACACTGGTGACATGCTCGTAGATGGTTCTCATCTTGTTGGTCAAATCAGCTCTAGCTGCCGGTGAGAGAGTTTCTTTGATCTTGGGTGGCCGGCCTTTTCCTTTCTTGCGGGGAGGCAATGGAGTGACTACCTTATCTGCCAAAGCTGCTGCAGAGGCTGCTCCTGTGGCAGCAGCGGCAGCTTCAACTTCTGCTCGAGGACGGCGGCCACGCTTTCTCTTCACACCTGCAGTGGCGCTAGTACCGTTGGTAGCACCTTCTCCCGGAGATGGCGTATCGTTTTCCAAGTAGGAAGGACTGCGTGAATCTTCTTGACCAAGCTCACTAGCCTCTTTTAATTTTTGCACTCTCGCCCGTTTACGAGCAATTGCATCTTCAGGTGTATCGTCTGGGTTGTCGATAGCATCGAGCCACTGTTCTTCAGTCAAACCGTCATCGTAATGAAGCACCTTTCGTTCTCTTGCACCTCTACCGTAGTTTTCTTCAACTGGCTCAGGATTGGCAGCCTCTTCCGCTGCCTTTGCAAGGTACTTGGCAGTGTAGATGTCAGGCAACTCCTTTTCAGAGAACAATCGCTCAAACTGTCTTCCCTTGCCGTAATCCGATGTCAGGTTTCTCTGGCGATCAATCTCAGCAAAGAGTACCCGCTCATTATCATCTCTTGCCAAGATTTCATTCAGCTCGTCATCATCCAACTCTTCTTCCTCCTCACCCTTGTTGAGCTGCTTTTGCTCCTCCTGTTCAAGTAGAGATCTCAAGAAGGCCTCCTGCTCTTCCGAAGTAGACTTGTTGTCGAATTTACCGGCCTGGATGACCTTGCCATCAATATCCAACTTTTGATGAGCGCGAGCTAAAATAGTTTCCTCCACTGAGTTTTCTGTAATCAAACGGAGAATTCGGACTTCCTTGGTCTGTCCAATACGATGCGCACGATCCTGGGCCTGAAGATCCTGATGAGGATTCCAATCAGAGTCATAGATGATGACGGTATCGGCAGTTTGCAAGTTAAGACCAAGACCACCAGCACGGGTAGATAGCAAGAAAGCAAAGTATGGAGAATCAGGTGCATTGAACTTCAATAGCAGGTCGGTACGATCCTCAGCTTTGGTACCACCATCTAGACGGAGATACTGAATACCACGCAAACGCAAGAAATCTTCCATGATATCCATGATCTGGGTCATTTGAAAGAAAACCAGGATACGATGGTTTGTAGCTTGAAACTTTGGAATAACACGATCAAGCAATTCAAACTTTCCAGCAGTTCTCCATAGCAGATCGTTCGTGAGTTTGTTGGGATTTATAATGTTTTCGACTTCTTCAAAGACAAATGGATGGTTGCATACTTTTCGCAACTGCATGAGCTTGTTGTTCAAACCATTATGTCCACCAACAGTCTTGCGCAGCTTCAATACTTGCTGATAAACACTGGATTGAAGAGCACTCATCTTGCACTTGATTACCTTTTCAACCTTGTCTGGCAGATCCTTTTCGACATCTTTCTTCAATCTTCTCAGCAAGAAAGGACGCAGCACTTTATGCAATCTTCGGATAACCAGCAACGTTTCTTCTTCAGAGAGGTCCATTTTATCTTGTCCACCTGTGTTGCTAAACGGGGTATTGAACCATTCATCAAACGACTTGACGGAATTGAAAATCTTGGGAAGCACGAAATTGAGTAACGCCCAAAGTTCTGGAAGATCATTTTGCAAAGGAGTACCAGTCAAGATGAGTCTATATCTTGTGACGTAAAACTGGGTCAAAGTAGCTGAAAGTTTTGATTGTGTATTCTTCATACGATGACCTTCATCGATAATCATGTGAACCCATCGAATTTTACTCAAGACTGCCTTGTCACGAATAATGTACTCGTAGGTTGTCAAAAGAACTTGGAAGTCGCCAGAGCGAACCTGATTCTGTTGCGCCTTACGAGCAGTGGGGGGACCCTTGTAAACAATTTTCTTGACACTGGGTGCCCAACGCTCAAATTCCAGCGTCCAGTTGGTGAGGGTTGATAATGGAACAATAACCAAATATGGACCAGAAATGCGCTTGATCTCGATAAGGTATGTGATGAGAGAAATGGTTTGAATGGTTTTACCTAGACCCATTTCATCTGCCAGAATACCATTAAGATTATTGTTGAACAGAGAAATCATCCATTGGAGACCCTTCAATTGATATTCCTTCAAAGTTCCTCCCACTAAAATGGATGGCTGACGAGTCACCACCTCCTTGACGCGATGAGCCACTGCATAGTAGTCAACATCTTCATTGTTCGCATCCTCATTGTCATCAGTTTCTTCAGTGACATAGTTAGAGGTGTGAATGGTGCGAGTATGTTGCTGCTGGTTTTTGACGGCTTGGGCCAGAGAACCCAAAAATGCGTTGGTTTGGCGAAGTAAATGTGTGATACGAGTATCCTTAGTTTGATCCAAAAGTTTAATGTAAGCTTCCTCATCATTAGCTCGCAAAGCCTGAAGACGCTGCTTGGCAGTACGCTCTGCTCTCTTTTGTTCCTCTTTCTCAATGTAAGAGTGAATGGAAATGACGCTTTTACCAAACTTGACGCGGCGGTCATGTTTGACAATAATGTTGGAATGAACCATGGATGAATGACTACACATGGCCTTCAAGTGATCTCGCTTCTTTTGGTTCTCACGTTTGGCACGTTCAGCCCGCTGCTGATTATCAAACTGTTCAGTGATGTCGGCCTCCATCAGTGTGGGTTGCTTCATGCGGGTGAAGTGAATTTGATTGCCTTCATTCATGGCAACTGTGTTGAAAAAGAAGATGTCTGCAGCCACATCGCCTCGCAGGGCTTTTTGCTTGTTGAGGAGTTTGAGCGATTTGAGCTCAATGAGTTTTTCGAGTTGCTGCTCATCCATCTCAGCCAAACCTTTAGAAGAAGAAACCAGATCGCCTTCCAGGGGCAAATCGCATATATCACGCGCAAGCTCAACCACCCGATTGAAAATACGATCTGCAATTTGCCTCTCTCTCTCAGCCTTCATAGCTTGAATATCCAACGCTCGAGGCATCAAGGAAGGTATTAACTGCGTGGCTTCAGAAATAGTAGAAGAGCTAGACAGATCCACGACTTTTGGTAAAAGCGAAGAAGGCTGAATGAGACCAGTGACGCCTAGCTTTCCGAGCGGAGTGGTAGGAAGTGGTACTTCTTCTTCAGCTGGTGTAGAAGACATGGTGCGGGGAGCGGGACTGGCCGGTTTGGAGACTGGCACTGGGGCTTCGACAGGCTCACTGGAAGGCCGACTAGCAGTGGTTGAGGTTGGGGTAGGGAATAAAGATGCTTGAATGGCTTGAGGAACTGTCCTCGTTTTATATAAAGATTTGAAGGCAACCATCTGGTTACGGAGAGTAGCGCTTTGGGCTTGGGTGAGGGGAGATGCCAACTGCTGTTGGGGAGGCTGCTGCTGAGGCTGAGGAGCTTGTGCTGGCGGAGCCTGTGGCATCTGCTGTTGAAATCCATTGGCTACAAGGTTAGAAATGAATTAATGAAATAGAAATGGTACATACTGCCTGGAGGTTGAGGAGACGGCTGAGGAGGTTGCTGCTGCTGCTGTTGAGGTTGAGGTTGCTGTTGAGGTGGTTGCTGTTGAACCTGCTGAGGCTGGCTTTGCTGTTGAGCTCGCTGCTGTGCTAATCGCTTTTGATGATCCTGCTGGCGAGAAAACTCGCGAAGCAGGTTTGTCAACTGCATGTACTCTGGATTCTGTGGAGCATTTTCGCCATGCTCATTTTTCAGAGCTTGCCATCGCTATAATAAGTTAGAAAGAGCACAAGATAATGGGTCGTACATACCGCCAGACGTTGCTGAAGATCTTCTTTTGATCGAATTTGCAATGATCCCAGGTTGTCAGAAGAAGGCTGAGAAAATGGTACACCTTGCTGAGGCTGCTGGGGCTGCTGAGGCTGTTGTGCCCGTTGCTGTGCTTGCAACTGCTGCCGCTGGAGGTTCAGCTGCTGTTGGAACTGGCTAGCCTGACTATTTTGTTGTTGTTGTTGCTGCTGCTGCTGCTGTTGAGGAGAATAATTTTGGAACCCGCCTTGAAAGGAATTAAACGAGGGCGACTGTGAGTCCATGGTGAGTATTTCAAGCAAGCATGAAGATGGAGAGAGGGGGGATAGGATAAATAAATTAAACGCGCGTGAAAGGTCGAAAAATAGTAATTGACGCGTTTATTTAGGTTGATGGGTAGAAGAAGAGAAAAATGTGTGGTTGGGTGGAAGTGAGAAAAGTTGCAAATATTTGTGCTGTTCAAAAAGAGCGGAGCAAAAAGCCACTATGAAAAAAGACTGAGAAACCGAATCAAATAAATCAAATCGAAGATCTAATTGAATATGAGAGAAAAAAGTGAAATTTGATTCAGCTACAAAGACAGGGCAGGTTGGCTCCAAAGACTTCACTTATTCAGAGTTGCCATATAATTTTTCTCTGCTGACGATGCTGTGAGTGTGGCAAGGACCAAGACGACATCTGGCTGCAAGAGTTACCCTAATCCTCGATTTTTTTAGGGACTTTGATAAATCACATGACATTTGAGCGATATCAGGAACCGACAGATTATGGCAGTTCAAAGCCATCAGCGGGCTTTAAACCGTCGAGGATGGCATTGGCTGCATGAGGCCAGATGGTATTTCATCTGTTGGAAGGTTTGTTGAGATCCTTTGCGGTAAAATGTGCAAATCACATGATCTACAGCTTCAAGACCAAGAGGCAAACGGTGTAAGGTTAGACTTTGGACGTTCAGGCGATGATGTGCAATGAAAGTATGATAGAGCCAGATACTGGATAAAGAAAGCCAGCTGAAGGTAGGAAGAAGAGAGAGGAAAAAAGGACTTTGGTTTGAAAACAAACCACATATTTCGTAGTTCTACATTAAACGACACTGTCAAAAGCATCTATCTAGACCAGTCAGTAGAGTGGAAGGCCAATGCTCTGTTACGTCAGGGAGAGCATACTATTAATTCTTCTGTCTACAAAGATTTAATCATACAGATCAATCTCTGTTTACTATGTGCAAATGTTGGCTGAAGCTGCTCCCTCACTTGACTTAGACCCAAATATACGCACTAAATGTCACAAGCGTTATTTGTCCTCTTTTGATCCACCCTCCTACACCTTCCTTCTTCACAACTCAAGCAAAAGATGGCGCCTTTTGATTTCAGCAATCCTTTCCAGTCGATCCAGGGCTCTGTATCTGACCTTGGTAACCAGTTCAGCCCCTTTGCAAAGCGAACTCAGCAGCTGATCCAGGAGACCCTGGGCAATGCTGAGGAAAAGGTGTGTTCTTGGTTGATTTTTTTTGCCTCCTGATAGATGCTAATCTGTTTGATCTGTAGACTCAATTGCCTGAGGAATATCTTGAGCTCGAGCGCAGAGTTGATGCTTTGAAGGCTGTCCATCAGAAGCTCCTCTCTGTTACGTATGTTTATATCCTGCTTGCCTCGCCTCTCTAACGTTTTAGATCCCAATATGAAAATGAAAGCTACGACTATCCTCCTAACTTGGTATGTAACATCGCTTTACCAAAACTAGCTAACACCTCTTAGAGGGAATCGTTTGTTGACTTGTCGAAAACCATTCAAGAGCGAGTCACCACCTTGTCGCAAGCCCAGTCTGCCTCTGAAGCACAGGCCATTCTCACAAAGCCCATTGAAAATAAGGAGCACAAAACCCTTAGCCACGCGCTTAGCCGTGCTGCCTTGTCTGGGTCACAGGCGCTTGGTAGCCCCAACGAGCCGCTGGCAGAAGGTCTCGCAAAATTTGCTGCTGCTGAGGCCAAGATCGGTGACGCTAGACTAGCCCAAGATGCCTTGATCTCCAGCCGATTCAACTCTGCCTTTTCCGCCACCCTCAACACTTCTCTGCAGTCTGCCTCCAAGGCCCGCCGCCAGGTGCACAATGCCCGTCTGACCTTGGACGCCGCCAAGAACGCTGCTCACTCTGCAAAGCCAGAGCGCCAAGTTGCCGCCCAGGTCGAGCTTGAGCAGGCCGAGGACGACTTCGTCGCTGCTACCGAGGAGGCTGTCGCTGTCATGAAGAATCTGCTGGACACCCCTGAGCCCTTGCGCAACCTGTCTGATTTGGTTGCTGCTCAGCTGGCTTACCACAAGGCGGCTGTAGAGGTACTGAACGCTGTGTTGCCAGATATCGAGGATCTGCAGGTTGAGCAAAAGACCAAGTACAGTGAGCACTCTACCTAAATTTTACTATACTTTTTTTATAAACTTCTATCTACTCATCGTTCTCAACGGCCCATTCGCTTGCAATGTCCCACCGACTGCCAGGCGCGAGCCCGCTCACGTACTTGACAAACTTTAAAATCCCGGTGTCTCTGACCACAAGAGAAAAAACGTTCCAGTCAGCCTGAGTCGTAATCAAAACCACATCGTCATCGTCAGTGGTTTTACCTGCCTTGTTGGCAGAGACGGAAGATCCTCGGTAAACAGCAGGATCAAATGCAGCGTCGCTCTCATCTTCTGCAAGCATGGACAACTCGTAGCCACCCAGCTCGCCATTTTCCCAGCCTTTGGTAGGTGTCAATCCCAAAGTGCCTTCTAGCGTGAGGTTGTTGGTTTCTTGGGAGCTCCCTGAATTGGTCGTGGCCAGAGTATAATCTAAACTGGGGCGGAACCGGCGGATCAGAACCCGTTGCGCAACAGGGTTGAGAGAAGATACTGCACAGAGCCAGGCCAAAAAGTGAGAGGACTGGAACATGAGAGCTAGTTCAGCCAGCTTGTGGTACGCAGGCTCTGAGGAAGGCACGCTGGCAAAAGCAGTAGGCTCGCCCATGTTTTCACTGTTGTAATCGTCGCGCCCATCCATGTACATGTACCGCTTTTTGTGGGGCGGACCGGCTAGCTTCCAAAAAGGCATTGAATCAACATCGGCAGCTATTTTGGGGGTAACATCTTGATCAATGTCAACATTATCAATCAGCCTTTTAAGAACAGCAGCATACTCAAGGTTTAAAAAGTCGCGAATCTCTAGTGCACTTTCGTCGCAAAAGTGCTTTGCCAGCATTTTGATTGACTCGGGCTGCAGCAATGCAGAGTTTAAAAACTTGCCAAGATACTGGAAATCCTCTGGGCTCAATTCTTTAGCCGCCTTGACAGTTTCAAAGTTGCGTTTAGGAAAGTCGTATTCTTGGACCTCGTCGCTTTCCAGCATCTGCAACGTGCTCTTCGCCTCTGTTTCTTCGATTTCACCTTCAATAAATCCTTCTTCACCTTTTTGTGGAATGTGGAACCACCCTTGAACACTCATGCGCTCTCTGTCAACAAAGACCTCTTCAACATCATGGAAGGAAATACCAGGCTGCACAGTGAAAAAAGCAAATTGATTCCATGCAGGAGGCACTACCAGCGTCCAGTCTTGAGCAGGGACGTTTGGCTTGACAATAGGGTAAAGACGTAATGCTCCGCCATAAGCTGGATAGTCCCACTTTTCATCAGGGTCTGGCATGTAGAGAATGAATGAGATGCGGCGAGATCCAATCACATCATCATGAGTGAGCAATTGGCAGCCCTTTTGGTAAACGTTGATACTGAGATCCTGCTTGACCCCAGACAGGGCACCACAGCCAGTAACGTACGAAATGTAGTCTCTAAACTCTGGAGAGTACAACGCCTGTCTGAGCTCATACAAGTTTTCAAGTTTATTCAGTTCTGCCTCTTCCAAGCCAGACATGTTGCGAAGATCACCGGTCTGGAAAAGCTTGTAAATGTCTGTTTCCTTCTTGGTAAAATGCAGGTTTTCCATGATTTCAGTGCGCACGTTTCTCAAGAGAGTGTCATTGAACAAAGCAGGAATGCAACCATGGCTATAAGGCTTGGAGGCAGCTATAGCAGCCTTAACAGAGTCACGGCTAGCGGGAGTAAACAAATCTTTTGAGAACTTGTCTGCAACCGAGGTGGAAATGTTGGCCCGTCTAAAGTGCTTGGAAAGAGCACCATCGCCGGCAGTATTAGCCAGTTTGCGCTTGGGTAGAACAGCAGATACAGTCATTATAGATCTTGCCCATGGTGAAGAAGAGAAAATACAATTGTAGCCTGAGAATAAAAGTTTGCTCGAAGGTTGAAAAAATCACCATATATTTTTCATGATCTGTGCTCATGCAGGACCTACACTCCAAGGTGTATTATCCAAGTCGCATAAAGCAAGTCGTATTCTCCAAGTCGTAAAATCGGGGCATCTTTTTTAGTTTATCTTGTGAAAGACCTTGACATCATAATCCTAAACCTCCTGATGAGCACTCCACAAAGCCAATTCCATCAGGTTTAGCCGTATTTGCCTACCAGCGTGGAAGTGCGTTCCTGATCGTTTATTCTTGAGTGTTCTGGGCAGTCTTGAGCTCACTTGGCTTTAGCTTACCAGTATATCAGAAGCCACAGTAGGTCTCGGTCCGGCAGCTGTAACAAAGCAGAACCGGTTTTATCTCGTCACGTCGGTTTCTCGTTTTGGGCTGATTATGTCATTTGCTGCTCCGCCCGCCCAGACCTTTGACCCAGCAGCTCTTCCCTCCTGCAGGCAAAAAATCAATTTTAAAAAAAAAAAAACTCTTTTTATGGTAGAGCCAAGAAGAAAGACCACCTCTAGGCAGCCATTCTACCACCTTCCAAAGGAATATCATTAATTGGTGGTTTGAAATTGAACGAAGACCCTTTTTATTCCTTGGTTGTGGAGATTCAAGACGAAAACTGCTTGCTTGCCGCAACCTCTTACAACCGCTGGAGTAACCATCTTATCTCGTTCCTTGGCAGGTTGCAACGTAAAAATACCCAAAAAAAGCATTTTTCATGGTCATTTAATCTAAACTAATTCTACCCTTCCTTCTTCTTTTCCTCTTCTCATCACTCGACTTCAAACAAATATCGAGAATCATCTAAAGCTCATTCATCATGGCTTGGGACCAACTATGGGTATGTCTCTTGTCCGCTTCCTTGTGCGCGCCGTTTGACTAACAACGTTCTCTCCAGATTAACAAACCACACTTGGCCTATGCCGTTATTGGCGGATTCACAACCGTCTTCTCTCTCATTTCGCTATTTGTAAAGGAGAAGTTATACATTGGCGAAGCAACGGTGGCCACGATTTTCGGCGTCATCGTCGGGCCCCACTGCCTCAACTGGTTTTCACCCACAACTTGGGGAAATACAGACAACATCACACTCGAGATCTCGCGCGTCGTGCTTGTTGTACAGATCTTTGCCGTTGCTGTCGAGTTGCCGAAAAAATATATGCTCAAGCACTGGCTTTCAGTCTTTCTGCTACTTGTGCCGGTGATGACGTTTGGCTGGCTCATCTCATCGCTTTTCATTTGGAAACTGGTGCCGAGTCTCAACTGGATCGAATCACTTGTTATTGCCGCCTGTGTTACAGCCACTGATCCTGTGCTTGCGTCTGCAGTAGTCGGAAAGGGTAAATTTGCCCGCAGAGTCCCAGGACATTTGCGTAACCTCTTGTCGGCAGAATCAGGCTGTAACGACGGCATGGCTTTTCCTTTTGCTTACCTTGCTCTTCTTTGCATCCAGTACGCTGGCCACCCTAGAGATATTGCATTTCATTTTATTGTCATTACTGTCCTCTACGAGTGTCTGTTTGGCACCATTCTCGGTGCAATCATTGGCTATTGCGGAAGACACGCAATCAAATTTGCAGAGAAAAAGAACCTCATTGACAGAGAGTCTTTTCTTGTGTTTTACTTTGTTTTAGCCCTCTTCTGCACAGGTGTGGGATCCATCATTGGAACTGATGATCTTCTCGTCGCTTTTGCAGCAGGTGCTGCCTTTTCATGGGACGGTTGGTTTGCCCGCAAAACTGAAGAATCCCATGTGTCAAACGTTATTGATTTACTGCTCAACATGGCATTTTTTGTTTACTTTGGCGCTATTGTGCCTTGGGACCAGTTCGACGAGGCTTCGCTCGGTATCAGCCCTTGGAAATTGGTCATTCTCGCAATTCTAATTATTCTCTTTCGCCGTCTTCCAATCATGCTTGCCCTCAAGCCTTTTATTCCCGATATCCGCACATGGCGTGAGGCTCTCTTCTGTGGCCATTTTGGCCCCATTGGAGTCGGTGCCATTTTCATTTCCATCCTTGCTCGCGCTGAATTAGAGCACGACGAACCTACACCTCTGGCTGAACTGCCCAAACCTGGCCATCCCAATTTTGTTGTCGTGGCATGCATTTGGCCAGTAGTCACCTTTCTCATTATCGCGTCGATTTTAGTGCATGGCTCTTCGATTGCAGTGTTTACCTTGGGAAAACGACTCAACAACTTGACTATCACCATGTCTTACACCACAAATGGCGATCAGTCTCAATCCTGGCTCTCGCGTCTCCCTCGAATGGATTCGGCTCGCACTTCCTTTTCTTTCAACAAGAATGATGCTTCTCACAATGACTTGACCGATAATGAAGATGGCGACACATTGTCTATTCGCCCTGCAACTTCTTCCAAACCCGTCAAGCCTGGTGTAGGAATGACTCGTCGTAAACGGGCAAACCGCTTTCAATCATCTGAAAGTGAACCAACCCGTGTGCCTCAGAATATCCCAATTGATTTGAACGCTGATCGACGTGCTGAACGTGAGCGTCTCGAACAAGAGCAAAAAGTTGTGGAAGGTGAGGGCTTTGATGAAAAGTATGAACCTGAAGGAAGCAGAAGCACCTCGTCGGGCTCGCCACCAGGTGAGATGGATCAAAAGGACCATGAAGATCTCAAAGGATTACAAGCATACCAAGAAGGAAGCAATATTGTTCTCGAAGATAAGTACGGTGAAGTTGTTCAATGCGTCAAAGTGGATAATCGCCCTAAACAACCAGAACCCGTCTCCCATCCCCGAGATTCTGCTGAACATCAGCATAGGAGAAGAGTTCTTGAACCTATGGACAACCATGGCACTGCTGGTGACCGTCGCGTGATGGCATATAGACTGGATGATGACATTATTGTGGAGAACATGGATGGTGAAGTCATTCGAAGATACCGCATTGCTCCCCATAATGAAGATTCTGATGGCAATGTGCAGATCTCTCCAAATCCTTTGGGACGCAGGAATTCAATCCTTGATAAAACTTTATCTCTTGTTGGCTTCAAGCGCCGCGACTCAAACGTTCAAGGCGCTTCCGTTGATGATATTGAGAGGCAAGTCGATGATTCTGAATTTGTCTCTGTTCCCACTACTTCAGTCTCTCCTGATGCTCGCAAGTTTGACGACGAGCGAATGAAACACCGGCTCAAGAAGCTTCTCGATGATGACGAAAAGGGCAAGTCCTCGTCAATGCCCCGGCCTGTTATTGGTCAAACTAGTCACCCTAAAAAGGCAATCAGCCCTCAAGTTTCGCCCACTGGTAAACCTCCTACGCCTGCTACTACAGTCAAGCCTATCAAGAAAGCAACTAGTCCACCTCCACAGGCAAGGCAACCTTCTCCAGACGATGAGGACGACGAGGACTCTTATGAGGGTCACCGAGATTACGATGACGATGATGAAGAAGAGACTGAATTTGAAAAGAAGCGAAGATTGGCTGCACTGGGTCTTATTGATGAAGAGGATGATGATGCTGCGTACATAGAATCTAGGGCACGTGCTGCCCAGGCTGCTGAAAAGGCTCGCGGAGGAGCCTCCAGCAAGTAAATTATTTTTCATTTCTTTATTGTTCATTGGTGCTTTATAATTTATATTTTTTTCATGACATCTAGTCTATTTCTTGTCGTTGTTTTCTATATTGCATATATATATCAAGTCTATTTGAACCAATTCACTCAAAAGCATACTTTCCCTGCCTTTCCGTCGTCCAGCCGGTTGAACTTAAAAGACACTTCAGATGAGAAGTGAAGGCTGCTTGAAAAACCTTATAGTTTGAGAATAAACCGAAATTTTCGAGTGCATTGGAATGTGATGTAATAGTGTTATAGAAGAGTTCTTATGTTAGTTCACTACAAGTTCTAAGTTCCATTTTAGTCATTTTTGCACAGTACATTTATGGTTATAAGCTTGCGAAGATCTTGCATGTGTGAAGTGACCATATTGTAGACAAGATTTGTTTCAGTACTCTACCAAGATATTACCCATGAGAGAATATGCATAGTAGTCTGGTAGGCCACTGACAGTCGTGCACATGTAAGTCTTCAGTTTCTGTTGAGATCATTCATTGGGCTCGGCTCTTGTAAATCAACTTCTTAAATTGTAGGACAGAAGAGACATAAATGTTGGACAGAAGAGACAGTTTTCGTTGTATATAATGACCCGATCTTTGTAAGTTGACCCCACAGAGTTTTTATATGACCATGCAGAATTTAAGAAATTTTGGTCAACTGTGTTCATGACTGTCTGGGGTTCCGCTTTTCCAATCTGTATGTTCAATATTTTATTGCAATATTGCACGGGTCTTTCTATATATTAAACAGTCCGCTTAACTTCTCGTATTATGTCGTGATAATATATATATAGTGATTTTATTGAGATCGACTTCTTTCTTTATATGCATGTGGAGTACTATCCCTATGAGTTAGACTTTGGTGGTTATCATTATTCCATTTGTTTCAACAACATGTTGGAAATAGATTCAATATAGACGTTCCGTGGTCCCACTGCCCTCTACCTTTAGCTTGAGTTCTACTATTAGTATCAGTACCATCGTAGAAACTGCTTCTCAGTTGTCGGTCATCGCTAGTCCCACTTCTGGTTTGATCCTAGCCAAAATTTATGTAGACAATGATGTTTTCTATTTTATGGACAGTATCAATCTTACCCTTTCTCAGTCTACTGCAAACTCTCAGATTGACAAGTTCAATTCTCAGATTAGACCTGTGTGTGACGATATCTTGGATGTCTTGGCTTGTCTTGCTGTCAACGCAATGCTATTGTGTCAATCAGAAATAGTGGCGTCAATGGCTGCTAATTATCTTGTTAAGGTTAAATGGCCATTTAGTCTGTTCTTCCCACTTTAATATCTCCTATTCAATGCAACGCAACTATATCTGCGTCTGCGCTAGTGTCGGGGAGGTCGCAAGTTGTTCCTTCGGGCTTTGCTCTTCATCTGGTTGGCCAGTTCTAATGGACCATCTGAAACTATTCTAGCGACAAAAAAGATTGTTGTTAGAGCTACCTCTACCCAGGTCATTACTGTTTGCACTATGTGTGTTCAAACTACTGGTCCTGGCTTTATGTTAATTTCCAAGACTAGTTCTAGTATGGCTATTAGAGTCATTAAGACCAGTGTCATTAGCTATGTTCCCGATGGCAAGTTAATCGTATACTACGGTGATTCCACCAAAACAGTTATAGAAAATGTGTATAAATGCATTGCCTTTCTGGCTATTGTCAGTTCAGGTTCTACAGGTCATGGCAAGCTAATCCTAATGCTGTCTTCTGACGCGGCCGCTAGGAAATCACCTTCTTTAGCTATCGGTACGCAATCCATCTTTTCTGCTGGAAACTCACCTAGTCAGCCATCAGTGATATCCCAATCTTACGAATGTTGGTCTAATTACGTACTAGTTACTGAATTGTTGTGTTGGCTTTAAGTTAGTTGCCTTTTGTTGTAGTCAAACCATATCCTTGAAACTTTATCTTACTTAACTATCCATATATTGTAGTTGTGTTGAAGTCAATTTTTGTGTCAGCATGATAGACCTTGACTCCTACTACAGTACGCATGAACTTGACTACTACACATACAGTACTTTCCTACAAAACGGATGCTATAGGTATAAATCTGCAACAAGTTGTACCTTGAATGTTTTTTATTTTGTTCTTTTTCTGTTCTTTCAATTTTAATGTTTTACCTGATGCTAAAATTTCCATCTCTTTGCAAGAAAAAAAATAAAAATAAAAATCCCTGGGATTGTGCAAAAAACGTCATAATATTACTGTTCAATCTTTCTATGTCTTTTTTGACTTTTCGATTTTTTGGTCCTGGAGGCATGATGCCTGATGGATGGGCTTTCTGGAGTTGGTGATGTTGATTTTTGGAGGTTTGACTTTTAGTTGGGATTATTAGTCAGCTACACACAGTTGGGAGTAATCAGATTGTACGATTCTGTGGAGTTGGGACAATATAAGTACAGGAAGATGATTACTCTTAGTTATGCTTATAGCTGACTAATTGTCCCAACCAAAAACATCACCAAAACAAGCCTGTCATACAAAATCTGATACCCACTTATGTCTGTAAAATGGTACTTGTATCATGATGATTTACTATGGTAGCCAAACTATGATCATTTACCCTGAAAGTCGTTGATACTGTGATAGGTCAAAGATATACGACGGGATATTAGAATATTCAATAATAAGATGAAAATTAGTTTGAAGATTGGAAAAGTAATTGATTGAGTGTAAAGAGCTAAACTAACAGAAAAGAGACTAATAGGCCGGATTTTATAAAAATCACAAGCAAAAAGCATAAGAAATAACAAATCCAATAGAATAGAGCGGGTTAGAGCGGGTTAGAGCGGGTTAGAGCGGGTTAGAGCGGGTTAGAGCGGGTTAGAGCGGGTTAGAGCGGGTTAGAGCGGGTTAGAGCGGGTTAGAGCGGGTTAGAGCGGGTTAGAGCG
>JAJMHO010000169.1:0-31449 GCA_030566085.1 Geotrichum histeridarum
GGTGTGAATGAGAGGACTGGGAAGGTGCCCACACGCAAACCAAACTGAAACTAGATCGGTTGAAAGCTATACAACGTGCATGGCTGCTAAGCTTTTGGAATAATAACCTTTAGTTGAACGGCTCATCAGCTATTTTTGATTCATGGCAGTTTATTTTTTTCTTCATATTAGTTTAGTTTAGTGGTGTAGGTTGTAACTATCTATTTGTATTTCATCATATTTGTCAGAGGCTTGCTGTAGACTGTTGTTTGCGGTGACTGATAGAATCATTTAACGCATATGGAAGAAACCAAAAAAAAAAAAAAAAAAAAAGTTTTCATATCCCGCGCCATTTTTTTTGTCCTGGTATAAGCCTATACCTCTTGCCTGTGTTATCAGTCTGCGTTTGTGTCTGCGTCTGTAGCTGCGTCTTTGCATCGCACAACCCAGTCACCCAAAGTCACTCAAAATTTTTCACAATAAAATTTTCACACCTCAAGCCAGAAAGAACTCAAATATCAAATACTATTGTGCATGTCAAACCAGTCATACAGTTCTGTCAATACCTGCTCTGCCATGATCCCTAATGTAAAATTTTTCATTTGCAAATAATAATTTTTGAAATGTTTTCGTTTTCATATACATGTTCCGTGCGGTTTGACGTTTTGCCGTTCCGGTTCCGTGCACTAAAAAAAAAAAACCGTTGACAAGGCACATTAAGTACACAGCACCGTGTATACACAATTCAAAAAAACACGTTTTTTTTCTTTGGTGGTCCCAACCATCCTCCCAATAGTACCCAAATCAAACCATATCACAACAACTATAGGCTATAATTATTCATTTTGCACAAAAAATTTTTCACAAACATGACAAATTTTACAAACATGTATGACACCTGCCTGCCTGCCTGCCTTGCTGCAGACCAGTCACCATCATCGTCATCGTTAACTAGTTTAGCAAGTGTTACATCGGTACTCATCCCGAACCGAGTAATAATTTTTTGGTAGGATGCAAGTGTAACCTAGCTTGTTTTGTTGGACGGTTTATCCGCCCGGGTTCCGGTCAGAATTTTCTAGCATTTTCGATTCGGTTACTGTTCTACTTTAGCAGTTGTTCTAGAGTTGAGTTAAGATTGTTCTATGTTTTGCATAAGTTAAAGTAGCACAGATGACGTTTCTAGCTAAAATGAAATACTCAAGTAAAAGATACTGATCTAGATAAGATTGATCTTTGAGCTCTTCAGTTCTGAAGAATTAAAGGTCACGCTGATATACGTCTACCCAGCCGCCTAGCACTATATCAATCTTTTGTTGGAATAAACTTCGATAGTATCTTCAAAGTTCTTTTGCAAGTTTTTACATCAGAATGGTGCAAGTTCATCTCATCATCATATCCTTCTCATGACCAGTTGATAGACACTTCGATTGTGTAGATCAAGTTAAACTGATCTACCCCCAGTTCAACACACAAACACCGTTATTTCCTCACAATTCTACAACAGTCACTTGATTTAATGCCATCACACAAAGCAGATCTTTGAATTGTTTTTGGGGCGTTTCATTTCGTCAGTCATGCTGATCATGGTATCAACAAAACGTCACGCGGCCACTATATAGCTCACAGTTCAAAACTTGCTAGATCGAGGGCTGGGCGACACTTGGTCTAACTTGGAATGTATACAATGTGACTAGCGAGTACCATTTTTTTGTTGAAAAGTTTTGAAAAATATAATTGGACTCAGTTTAGTACTCTCTTTTCGAGGTTGTGTTTTGTGACTGAGCTCGTGCGACCCTTGGCCATTGCGTTTTACAATGTGTGTTTGACGAGATCTGATATTCTCATCCACTGTACTCAATTTTCAGTTCCACTGATTGATACCCGTATTCCTCTTCGTATTCTAAATCATCATCTTTAGTTTGTATTTGTGTTGATTATCGATGGTGTTTGAGTTTGATTTGATTCTTGTTTGAAGATGATGACTTCAGCCGCACACAAGACGCAATTTTTGTGAATTTGCCATATCTTGACCTCATATTGCAATTAATGCGATTTAGCTTTAGAGAGCAGATTTCATTTTTTTTGGTATTTTAGATCAGACTTGTTCTACTTTTTAGATTAACTTGCTTCCAGCTCTAGATAATGAGGAATTTGTGGATTTTGCATTTCTGTAGTTGTTGATTGTTTAGACTGCTCTACAATCTTTTTGTAACCAAAATTTTTCATTGATCTATAGTGTAGCCACAAAGTCAACACTCTCTTTTTCGTCATTCTTGTTCTTTTTTGTTGATATCTTTCAACAATGTACTGATAACCTGATAAGTCTACTTTGACACATTGAGACAGTTGATACGCTGATATCTTGATCCCCTTTTGATTTTGGATCATCGAATCAAGCGTGCACACACAAACACACAATATAGAGAGCATGAAGGATGCATACCCAAATCTAGCCAAAACAAAAGGATGTGCGTGAGCTGAGCAAGGTGTGCATGGACCCATCAATTGCTGCTTCTATATATCTCAGATCAAAAACAATTTTCACAAGCTAGCTATCTATATAGCATTCATTCCTCTTCGTATAGGCAGGCCTATATACAAATCGATCCAGATATCCAAAGAATGCATGCATCTCTCCCCTTAAACCAGGGTTCTAGAAGGAGGAGTAGAAGCGTGACCTTTTTTTTTTGGTTTCCCCGTCTCCTTCTCCCTACAAAGTAGGGGCCTATTATAGTCTACCCTATAAGCTATTATATGTCAATTGATAAAGAAAGAAAAAAGGCAAGCTTTCTAAATCCAGAAAAAAACACGAAACAATAACGAAAAAAGAGACTGTCGCGTGAACGAACAAAAACCCCCTTACTGCGATTTCAAATGATGACGATTGCGGATTGCGGGTGTGTTAGGCCCCGCTCAAATAGTTGATCTTCTTCATGCGCCTGCTCTTGTTGCTATGCCTATAGGCCCCTACATATATATGCTATAGGGCTAAACTATATGAATTCTGGATTAATGAACTATATAGCAAATATTGTGCGTTTGTTTGCGGTTGAGCGCGTCCAAAACGCCTCTAAACCACGTCTAGGCCGCGTACGTAGTCGTAGTGAACTATAGGCTATAGGGGACTAATTGACCTAGACCTACCCTAGCTCTACCTAGACTTGGTGGGAGGAAGAGCCCCATGCACATTACCCCATGTTATGTAGCTATATGATGTCAGCCTAATTTTTTTTTTTTTTTTTTTCAGAATTTTTCAGAATCAACAGCGCAACACAAAAACGTGAATAGAGTAGAATGATCTCAGTTGATCATAAGGGGATGTGGCATGAGCAGCAGTATTCACCTTTCCCCCTAATCTATCTATCCTATAGTTGAATATATGCGTTCTAGTTGACTCCCCCTCTCTTTTCTATATATTTGGCTGTAGATCAAGTCGGATCAGGTAATGTTCTACTTGTATTCTCCTTCCAAGATTGATCCATCGTAAGCCAAGTATTCATCTAAACAAACAGAAAGCGAACATAAAAACAAAAACTCCATTTAATATTGATCTCAGGTCTACTTAATCTTATTGTCAATGTTCATAACCCAAAATGCATCTACGTTTAATCCCATCTCAAGCACCATTGTCTAGATCAGATTCATCATCTCAGCACAACCGACCTCTGTCCTCTCACCTTTGCACCTACAAATCCAACCAACCCCACCACACTCTCACACACCAAAAACACTAAGAACGCCCATCCCACAAATGCAACCGCCGCCCGCCACTTGAACTCAAACACCCGGGTATGACAGAACCCGTCCACAAAAGAGTACATGCCATTCGATTCGCTCCAAAAGTACGTCAAGTCTAGCCTGGTCAGTGGCAGGTACCAGTCAGAAGACGGGTTGTGGGGAGAGTAGACCTTGTGTGAGGGACCCACGGGGTCGTAGTAGAAGTTAGTACTAGAGCCAGGAAGTCTCTTGTTGCCGCGACGAAGTACGCTGAGAACAGTTTCAGCTGTAATGTTGGCTGGGCTGGAGCCATCAGGGACAGAAGACTGAGGGATGTTCAAAACAGTCCACGCTGATGGCGCTGTTTCCGGGTCATGCAAATCTGTTGCCGTCACATACGGCATTCCGTTCTTATGCACCCACCGCGTCGTCGCCAAGTCCAGCACGCCCTCCGAAACCGACTCGAACGAGTCCACGCCCCACTCCGTCAGCTGCTCGCGCGTCGGGTGCCGCTGCAGGGTGGGCACGTCGCGGCCCCATTCCAGGGACATGGACCACGGTAAATGGTTCACGACCACCACGCCGCCCTGCTCGTGTGTCCGCGCAATCACAAACTCGAGGTCGATGTCACTGGGCCAGGAGGACGTGGGTGCGATGGTCTCGTTGATGCCGAGCAGGTTCATGTGGATGCGGCAGCAGGTGTACTCAATACCAGGGATCACGAGTAAAGGGCGGACGCCAGGATCGTTGTTGGTGGCCTCAGCGATGCGTTTGGCAGCAAGGCCGCCTGAGAGTGTGTTGTGGTCGGTCACGAACAGAACGTCGAAGGCGTATGCTCTAGCCCAGTCGACGACTTGGGCAGGCGTAAGGCGGCCATCCGAGTGCGTCGTGTGCGTATGAAACTCTGCCAGCAGCTGTACCGTGTTTTTCTTTTCATTTTTCACCTCAGTTTCATTCCACAGCGCTGCGTTAGGCACGTCTCGGGGTACCTCCATCTGGAACCTGCTTGTATAGTTCACAAGGCCGTCTATCGACTCTCTGGGCGGGTTTCCTTTCAAGCGGTACACAATTGCAGCCGTGACCAGGCCGGTTATGATCAGCGTCCACTTCAGCAGGGTCCAGATCGCGGGGCCGAGCAACCAGTGCTTCACCTCAACCGCCATCTCCTCTGCCAGGTTTTTCGCGGTCTCTCCTGCCGCATTCCAGTCAACAGAATTCACAGCTGCTGTTAGTCGACTACCCAAAGTCTGCCTGGGTTCGCTTTCATGTTCATTCTCAGCTCTAGATCTAGATGGAAGGCCATCCGACTCGTGGCTGTGCACTGGAGACAGCGAGTTGTTGATCACCTGGCCTCTGTTCAATAACGGGACCGCAGCCTGCTCATTAAATGTATCCAGACCTGCCTCTAACTCGTCTTCTAAAGATACCGCAGATCCAGGTGCAGGTGGTGAGTCGGTTGGATGTGCATTAGACTGGATCATGGATTAGGCTTGTTATGTTGGTATGTGCACTGGAAAGCGTTTTTCATTTTCACTTTGGGACCCTTATAATGGCTCTATATTAAAAACTGACAGATGACTAAGTATTTACACATTGTAAATAATGTAAGCATGACCAATATATGACTAAGTTGAGTACGCACGAAACAGAAAATGGAAGTTGTACGCAGAGCCACTTTGGTTCTTCTTCCCCGACTTTTAGTGGCCCCCCCTCACTCAATTGTTCAGCTCATATGATGGGGGGTCTAAGTATGGGGTTTGAAATGTAAGGAAAATATTTTTCAGTTACTTTTTCTTCGGTTTCGCTTGCCTTTCCATTGTCCCCCTCTCTTGTTTCTCTCTCTTTCTCTCTCTCTTACCGCTGCCCGCCCTATGGCTCTTCTATTTTTCTCCACATATATTATAGGTCTAGATATCAATTTTGACTCCTCATTAATTCATTCTCGTATACGTATGTAGGCAGGCACTTTTCACATTTACGTGCACACAGAAACGTGCTTTTGATAATATCAATCAGGTGTGCTAATGTACATATATATGTGCCTAGTTGATGTTATAAAATACAATTTGTCTCAAGAATAGACCAGCACTAGATCAGACATGCGCACACAAAAACGCTTTAGTTTGTTTGACAATAATGGAAGAGGAGGAGGAGGAGTAGTTCTGGAAAAGACGGCTCTCGGCTTGAAGATACATTTAGTCGGCCTTGAGCAAGTACGATTATTAGTGCGGGTTGATACAGAAATTTTAAAAGAAGAGGAGTAAAAGCACCAGAACTGGCCATAGCATGATTATTTTTTGCTTTTCCTACTACAGGCAGGTCTAGATTACATCGTTTTTGTAGTAGGCCCGGGCGTATAAGCTTAGGATTGGATTTAGCTAGTTGTGTTTTGCAAACGGAGGTAGACGGCACCGAGGCTACTACTACTAGACCTAGTAGTAGAATGCTCTACAATGTTAAGTCCAATTATCTAAGACAGACCACTCTCTTTTTTTTTTTCATCAACGGCACAGACTCTTGTATTTCATTCCGACCTATCAACTTTTCAAAATTATATTTCATTTACTATGTACTGAGATAATTTATTATGATAATGATAATACTGAAAATACAAAATAATTACACTCCGTGCAGTGCGCAGTGTGGGTGGTCCTACTCTATTTGTGTTGAAGCGCTGTGCAATCAATTCTAAACTAAACATGCTAATGCCACTGGTATAATATGTTGAGGAGATGCCTGTAAAAATGAAGGCAAGTTAAAACGAGGCCTCTTAAGCATTTAGCTGGAAATAAAAAACCCTCAGATAATGCTAGCAGATAGTAATTAATGACAGAAAAAAAACCTCAAGGAACGGCATGTAATTGGAGAAAAAAAGATGGCACAAAAACTTGCCGATATCCAAAAACGTGGAGAACTGTATATATATTTCGAGACCGAGACTTGATGGCAATACAGCCAAAGCGTCAATCTGACTATTGCAATTTTACTTTGAAGCATTCCAAGTACTAGTAGTATACAAAACTAAGCTGATATTACAAACAACTTCAAACAAAAGGATGATACAATATTATGTTTAATGAGAGTGAATGATATCAGAATGATCTTATATATATTTATATGATGATATGATGTGCATTACCATACTATGGGCAGAGGATGTGGGTGGTGTGTGTTACAAGTAGAACTCGATTGTAGAATATAGTTATGTAGAACAAGTAGAACAACTATAGAACAGTTCAGTTCTAAAACAAAGGTAGAACATGGTCTAAAAGGTAGAACTTATTGCCTCATAGTTTAGCAATATGTTGCCAGAATGCACTCAGTGATATGAGAGAAGATGAGGGTATGGTTGGTGTCATTGCACGTGGGAAGTCAGAAGAAGCAGTGCTTGCGTGGGTAGTTGCTAAGCCCATCGCACGTGGTTTGTTGTCTAGTCATTATATCATCATCATAGCAAGTGTAGAACTAATGTATTATTGTAGAACATACTAAAAATGATAGGAATGAAATAAAAAAAAATAAAAAGTCAACATTTCTTTTTTATCTAGCTGTGCGTGTGATGGGGTTGAAATTTAAAATGGGATCAAATTGGGGGTTTGTGTGGTTGACTCTTTCTTTCTTTTCTTTTTTTCTCTCTTTTTCTTGTGATGAATGAAATCGACTCATTGTTTATATACATAGTATTATTACTATGTAGATATACATTCAGTCACCACTTTCTTTTTCTACTATATTTTCTTTTTTTTTCCCTGGGTTCTTGGATATCTCTACCATACTCTGATTTAAAATATATATTCAACTTGATTTCCTTCTCTTCTTCCTTTTAATTTTTTTTCATTTTCATTTCAATATTTATTTTTCATCAACCAACACCCGAAATCAAATCCTTGTTGATTTAAAAACAATAGATCTCTTTTGATCTTTCTCTTTTCTCTTTGCATTTTACTCTCCATCACCAGCATAACAAAATATACCATGTGGTCCCACGATTACTGCACAGTCTGCGACAAGCAATGCTCGCCCGGCTCCATGTACTGCTCCGACACCTGCCGCCTGTCTGAGCAGTCCTCTTGCGGAACCGTTTCCTACTCTACCGACACTGTCTACTCAACTCTCTACACGACTGGCCGCCACCACAGCCTGTCTAGCCCCTACCACCCCCCGCAGCAGCCCCAGTACTCTTCGCACAGCCCAATGTCAAACGCTGCAAGCCCAGCTTTGACGACGGCAAGCAGCCCGCTGAGCCTGCAGAGCCTGCACAGCAATGAGGAGTACTTTGGGTGCGCTCCGGCAACGCCGCCCTTGAGCCCGATGCTGCTGTGCCAGCAGCCACGGGGACAGGCTACGCATCATCATCATGAGCATGGCCAGGGTCTGAAGGTGCCAAAGGGTGGAAATAGCCCGATGCTGAGCACTAGCGGAGGAGCCGACGAGATGGCTCAGTTTGCGAATACGTCAACGAATTACAAGCGCTGGCTGTCGTCTGTGGTGTAAAAACACCTCAGAGGACAACTGAAAAAACAACCCCAAAAAAATTCATTCATCTCTCTCTCAAAAAAGCATCGATACATTCTCCTCCAAAAATCTAGACGAAAAATGGCATATATTTTTCTTGCCAATTATGAGACAAAAAAAATGACTTGAAAAAAAAATAATATTATCCAGTGCAAACCACTCAAAAACTCCGCCTTTTCCTTACAAACTCTCACACACACACACCCATCAAAAATATTACCATTATTATTTTATTTATTTTATTTATACATATATATCATCTATTTGTATATAATTATTTTGTCAAGAGAAAATTTTTTCTTTTCATTGATAACATTGAACTGTTCATTCTTCATTTTACTAGCTAGTAGGTTTTAAAGGTTGGGAAGGCAGTGTCTAGACAACGTGTGCTGGGGTCATCAACAAACATATATATGGCATGCGCCGGGTTATTAACAACGTGTTGGAGTCTGCATTTTACATTTTCTGGGCATTTTCAAGCTAGCTTAGCTTGGTATTTTATCAACTATGTGTACTATGAGGTGTGTGAGTGGTGTGTGTGGGTGCGTGTGGTGCAAAACTTCAATTCTGTATGGCCATATAGCTATGCCAATGTATGTACTTCGTGAGCGCGGGAAGTCAGCGTGTGTAGGTGTGTGCACTGCTATACAAAACCGAAAGGGTAGAAAAGTGCGTGTGTGTGGGTGTGTGTGGGCCTAGTTGTGTTTGTTTACTGGGTAGAAAAAAAAAAAATCACGTAAGAAAGTGCGTGGCTTTATGTAATCTTTTTTTTATAAGTATACCATGATGGAATAAAATGTACAAAGTTAGAAGGCCTAAATATAAAGTTAAAAGAAAAAAAAAAAAAAAAAATAAACAAAAAAGTGAAAAATTTTTCATCTTCATAGTTTGAAGAAAGGAATACACAAACACGTTTTTGTTTACAATGCTCATGATGATATATGAAGACATTAAAACTCAGTTATTAAGTCTAGGCCCAGTAGAAAATTTTTTTCTTCTTGAGAATTCTTAACTCTGAACTATAACTTAGCCCGCAGCTCTAGCTAGAAACGCGGTTGGCGGCAACATGTGTCTCTACTTTGATCCATAGCCGACTTGAGCCATGGATCAAAATCTTAGTTTGCCTACAATTGCAATTAATTGATGGTAGAACAATTTTCAGAATTGATCACCGATGGCTTTTGAGGATGTGCACAACCAAGCTTGCCGGATCGCTCAAGATGTAGAGATCAAGATTCGGATATAGAACCGGCCATGCTATATGCCATAGTGCCATACTTTTTGGAAAAATTATATTCAAACACAAATGAAAAAATGGACAAGGGACACAGGCAATTGCGGAAAGAAATTACCCAAATGTTTTTTCTTAATGTTTATTTTTTCTTATAAGATTGATGTTAATTTCGAGGTGGCTATAGACGAGATTGAGGTTTTTGTGAAATTTTTCAATTTCGGGATTACACTGCAGCAACGGAGATGAGTAGTAAGACATCACACAAAAACCCTCACACCGCGAAAATAATATAAGTTATAAACAACGGTTAACTTGATTGAATAACGCGGCCAAGATAGCCGAACTAAATTATAAGCTGAAAGAGATTACGTGAAGTAAAAAAAGTCGATCAGCCTACAGTGCTTAGCCTAGACTTACAGTGCATGCTTGTTGGCAATGGATTACGGATCCATGTCTACACGAAAAGTGGTCACAAACAAAACTAGTTAGATAAATTTACTTGGAGAAAGGGTTGGCACAGGTTGAACGGCTACACGGCTTACATGTAGGGCTTGGAATTTTGGCACTGCAGCTATAGCTAGAGAGAGAGAGAGGCACTTTCCAAGGATTGGCAACTGGCACAGTATTGGCTATTCAAAGTATTGGCACAGCCCAAGGCAAAATTGGCACATTGAAACTCACTACATTTTAGACTTGGAAAAGGCACCAGAATTGGCGCAGGTATACACGCGCGCACACACACAGCTTTAGCCTATATAGTACTCATTGTGTCATGAAATAAATTTGGGGGGAACACATAATGTATGGATATATATATCCAAGAGAATGCAGACTACCTGATTTGAAACCGAGCATCGATCACCGTCATCATTGCGATACCAACAAAAAAAAAATAGTCAATCACCGGTCACTAATTTGAGCTAGATTGAACAATAACCATTTGCGCAATTGCCAAAACGGAACAGGGACGGCCCGAACAAGCAGAAAATTAAGGCAGCCATGGCCGCCTGCCATGGGCCAGAATATTCATAGCTAGTATAGAGATGGGGGGCTAGAACTGATCATCTCTTTGACCAATATTCAAAGGCCAAGACAATTTACGAAGATCTAAAAAGACCAGCATGAAAAACTTTAACATAAGACAGTTATAACAAAAAGAACGAAGGAGACGATCGATCAAACACTAGGATCTAGAATTGTAATAAAAAACTTTCGAATCTGGAACTTGTGACAAGCTAGCTTAATAAACAAGAAAAGTCTTAGCAAGGCACACGTACAAGTAAAGGACTTTTTGGTAAAGATCTTGTGAACGATTTAAACGGCTTCACACGAAGACACATACACAAAACGGTCTGAGCGAGGCATGACCATATGATCATGATTGATTGATCCATGAACATATGAACATATGAGTAAGTTGAGGGCATTTTTTGTCACAAATTTAAGGGTTGAATTTTTTTTCTCTTTCATTTTTCGTTTTTCATTTCATTTTCATTCATGTACTCGTATATGTAGGCTTATGCTCGTATATGCTTGAGAATTTCATTTGAGTACATTTGCAACTCGGCATTTCAAAAAGAGGCTCTTTGAAATTCAAATTGCCTTTTGCTTTGCCCTGCCCTGCCTTGCCCTGCCCTGCCTTGCCCTGCCCTGCCTTGCCCTGCCTTTCAAATTGAGCCTTTTACTTATAGATATGGCTCTTGCCTTTCTCTATGCCTACAATTTGATCATGAGCTTCTTATTTTTTTGTTTCATGTAAAACTTTTACAATTGTAGAACACTCGCACTGATTTCAATTTTTTGCGGATTTTTCAAATTGCAACCGACTGCCGATTGAATTCATTTTCATTTTTACAAGAGTGTAGGCCTATATACTCGGTCTCCTGGCCCCCTCTCTAACCCAGCTATATGTTTCCTAGACAACTCCTCTCCCCACCTCAACTTACCCACTCACCCTTTTCACAATTTTTGTTTTTGCTTCTAGAAAAGACAACCCATGTAAACTGATGTAGACTGATGTCATTGTTTTTTTAATTCTGAAATATCTATTGCTTATATATCATTGATGTCTCCATGGGTAACACAAGGTGGTCTATCTCATCGCAGGTCATCAAGTATGAAACCCATTTTTTCTTTGTGAAAAATTTTGCAATCACGAATTTGATATAGGCATAAAACGTACTTGCGCTATATATTAATCCAGCAATTTTGTTACCAAGTTGCAAGGGAGGAAACAGTTCTTACGTACGAGGGGATCAAAAAAAAACGAACATTGTTGTGTTCAGAATTGAGTAACCCAACGATGAAGGGATGTTCAGACGTCTTGCGCGCGGAATCTACTATAGCTGTATACAAGAAACGTAGCCATAGGGACCGGTAGACCAAGAACGTGGGTATTTTTTCGGTACAATTGGCAAACGATCAATCGAAACGATGGCAAAAAATCCACTAGTAACGTCAGAATGAAGGAACGTGGGTACCGGAGCAGGTGACCAAGCTCACCAGATGTATGTAGAGCTGAGTTCGTCATTAATGGTCAGTAACAACGTGTATGTATACACCAAAGACGCGCTCAAACACGTTTTTTCTTACAATAAAATTTTTTATTATTTTTGAATGTGTGTGTGAGAAATAAACGTGTTCAAAACGTGTTTGACATGATTAGTGCTTAGCTATTCTAGCGTGTAGTATACTTACAGCACATATAATATTTATATATCTCAGCCTATTGACCTATAGCTATACATTGTGTACCTACCTAGCTAATTAAGCAGGCTTGAAAATTTTTTCTTCTTGGTATATATATTGGTGTAGGCCTTTATATTTTTGAGTACCCTTTTAGAGTATAGCAATAGGACTAAGGCTTTAACACGAACACTATAGTCTTGAGTGTAAAGTTTATAAAGATCCAGTTGTACACACACACACACACACACACACATACACACACAATAATGTAACTAGTTGATCTAGTTATAAATTAGGTTCTAGAAGTGAAAAGTTCCAAAAAGTTCTATAGGTCATGTCAAAAAAAAGCCCTAGGCTAGGCTCATGATATCTACAATAATATATTAGACCAAAGCAGCAGTAACAAGCTTCGCAAAATTACAGATAGATGTGTATTACATACAAAACTAGTCCCGGCCATGGGTCAATATTGGGAACCTTGGAATTATAAATGAATGAACCTTGGAAATTAAGAGCGCTGCCATGGATTGATCAGGCGCTGGTTAAGCAGTTGGAGACCCTTTATAGTACAGAGTTGACATGACATGGGGAGGAGGGGGACTTGGCTTATCTTGCCTTCATGTCTTGTTCAGCAAGTGTCTTTTCGTCATTGCAAAATTGTCAAAGTTCTCCACCTTTTTGGTTTTGCTTAAATTTTAGAGAATTTTTCACCTAGATATATGCCCAAGGTCCACACACTCCACTTTTTGTGATTTGATTTGTGTTTCTTGTACCCACTTATTGAGGGCCGTTGTCGGTTCTATAAAGTCCAAGCTTGTAATCAAGTGTCAAACCGATGTTCTTGAGAACTCGTTCCGGCGGGCCGACTTTCTCTTGATTATAACCCCATGTTCAACTTTTGATCCAACTCTTATTAAACACTTTTTTTTTTTAGATAGATGTCCTTTTTGTTTAAAACCAGCGATGGTGTGGTCACCAACTCTCAGTGGTCTCTCACCCCAACTTCGCAACAACCCCCCATTTTTTTTTTTTTTTCATTTCCCTGTCAACTATAACCCATGAAAAATTCAAAATTCACAATAATGGATTGTAGGCTAATTAAGTTTATAAGCTGATAGCCCTGGTCTCTGTGAAAATTTTTCACTCGCTCACACTCTTCTAGGATATATAGATATCCCCTTTCTTTATTTTGCCATGCCAATGGTCTGAGCCGTAGGCCTAGCTATAATTTTATTTTTCAGCCTAAACCCAAGGGCCAAACCAAGAAAAAGCAAAAGACGGATGAAGTGGGTGGATGATGAAAATTTTTTTCTTTTGTAACACACCATACCATACGATACCAGTAACAAAGTTGGCTCTAGCTAGAGGTACTTAGCCATACCCCAAAAAGTTTAAAAATGACCCTTTATCTTTCTAGTGGTCGTATAATGAATATTACGGCTTAGTTTTTGTATTGTACTATTACTCCAGTTGTAGTAGAGTTAGTACTAGTTGCGTTGTATGAGGTTGGAGTAGCATTGTAAGTAACCTTCTTTATAACAGACCTACATCCCTTTGCTTTACAAATTAATTCGAATCTACATTTTTCATTTCTACTTCTACACTTGGACCTCCCGCTTCGGATGGGTTTTCTTGTTTTGTAGTACTATCCCATCGATATCCACTGTACGCGTACATATAGTCATCTACTTTGTTTTTTTGTTGCCAGGGTAGTTTTGAGAGTTGTTATAAGCGTTGAAGACCAACATCCACCCCCATTTAAACTGACTGTGGGTGGGGCTCCATCTCCTCTCTATCTCTTTGTCAAAAACCCTTTTTTGTTGTTGTTGTTGTTGTTGTTGTTGACTGTCAGTCATCGGCCCATCTGAGCTACGGTGCTGTTAGGGTAACGCGTACAACGGAGGACGGGGTAGAGGAAATTCTGAAAAGGGTCTATACGAGAGTCTACAGACAGTTGGGAAGAGTCAGAACCCAAAAGAGGCACCCCCCAAAAAAAAAGATAAGGCCCTTTATCACGAAAGAGGACAATCACAAAGAACAAGACTGAAAAGTTAACAAGCTTAGAAAAGGATAATGACAAAAAGGCCTGTCTACAAACAAATGTAGACAAGGCTAGACCTAGAACCTGAGCAAGGTGTAGGCCTACAAAATCAGACAAGACCAGTTATATAGAAAGTCGCAATTGAAACGCGAATTTAGCAAAGACTCAACACAGACACACACACCACACGCCTCGAAACAAGCACCAGTTTGTACTAGCCGACAAGGTAGCTCCCACCCCCCTCTCAGCACACACAAGACACAAGGGACACACACACACCAGTGCAAAGAGACATATATATAACGCCCTAATGTGTGTACCTGAAACAAGTCTAAACATAGTATGAAATCATGAACCGAGTAAACCGAACTAATTAATTGGACTGGGTCGAATTTTGTCAATTGGAATTGATTAGTGTCTTCAATTGAATTGAATTGGATATTGATGTGTTTGAATGACCCATAATAAGAAATGTGTGAGCAATAGATTTTTGTTTGTGGGGTGAAACTTGGGCCAAAAAGCGAGTACTCTGCTTTTAGCCATCAATTGAATCTATCATCAAACCTCTCTACGATTCAACTCTAGAGCTAGGTACGACTAGAGTCATAGACCGTAGCCATTGAGCGTAGTAATTTGCGAAATAGTCATTATTTCAGAGTAGGCATTTTTGAGCTATACTCAACATTATGCCCAATTGCAAAGCCAAAGCAATTAAGTGTTGCATCTAGTTCCGTGCTACTTCCGTGAATATTTTTTTTGTTCTTGTTCTTGTTTGTTCGTCCCTTTCCAAAAACTGAAATTCTTAATCAAAGCATGAAACATTTTGACCCTTTCGTTCTTTCTTTCCAGAGATATCTACTTGAGAAATATCTCCTTTCTTTCCTCGGCATCTACTTTCTCTTGCTCTGTCGTATCTACTTTTCCAAAGCCAGTCCTACTTTTTTTTTCTCCTTTTTCTATAGCGTTTCTATTTTTTTTGTTTTTGGGGAATATCTTCGTATCTAGGTATCTACTTTCAATAGGGTCAACTGCTCTACAAACCCCAGGAAGGCTGGGTATCTTCCTCTTTCTGTTGCTACTTCTAAATCAAGCCAAGTATGGCCTCAACTAGTATGCCCCTATATATCGATCAAACTGAGCAATGAGCAAAAACGCGTGCGTTACCCAACTGTATGGCTCGCTAGCTAGGTATACGAGTCTGCTGACGGGGTTTAAATGAATCAGCTACCCCCTAACTATTTAGTACTTGTAGACAGAAAGTTGTAGGTAGCCCTATATATGGGCAGGCCAAGGCAAAAGGCCAAGGTAGAGAGACGCGGAGATTAAAGGTGGGATGCAGAGCGTGCAGATTACTCCGCAAGGTACTTTTTAATATACAGTACTCTTGATCAAATTCATTATAAAAATTAGTAGAAGGCACGCAATGTATGTAGGACTTGATGAATGGCCAAAATGACGCTGATCATGATTGAATATTATGGTATAGATGTATCATCATTCATGACAATAATATTGCTGGCTGGCTACCTCTATAGTAAGGGTTGTCTTTGAGTAGCTAGCTAGCTAGCTAGCTATGGTACTCACAAACTTGTAAGTACGCGAGAATATATTCAGCTACATTTTGTGAGTAGAGGGAAAAAAAAAAGACCCAGGTTTGGAAATGTCAAATGCATCATGTGCTTCTCTGTGATTCACATATAAATTTCAAACCCCCCCGAAATTTTCATGATGAAATTCCCTATCTCAAGTTCTAGCCAGATTGAGTCTAGTTTGGGGGTCGGGGTGGTCTACTTGACTTTTTTTTTTGTTGAGCAAGCTAGCTAGCAAAGATATATCTATGTATGAGCAAATGAGCAAAAAAATTAGAATGTAGAGCAAAGCTACTTCTACTCTAATTAGGCCTACACAAAAAAGCAATGACAATTTTAGACCTCCTAGGCTTACTGTCTTTACTGAACTTTTAGTATGAGAATTTGACTCGGTTTGGTTTCCCAGGTTCCAAAGTAGCTAGGTCTAGTTCTTGTTTCCCAAACCGGAACCTTTTCCCTTGGTCATGTTTGCTTTTGGTCAGTTATACTTACTAATTCATTGCATAATCTAAAAAGAATTACATAATACATGAATACATTTTTCATCATTTTTTTTTTTCAACTGATCAAATGACCTCGAACACACTGTGCCCAGCTGTACCATACAAAAATGGCAGGGGAATTTTCGATCTGCCTTTCTCCCCCTCAATATTATGAGCGTATACCCAACAACATTAATTTCAAAACCATCAATACCATGAAATTCATATGATCAGTGATCAGTACATACTGATATACAACAGCATTCAGCAGTTTAGGAACAACATAACTATAGTAAATAGTCATTTGCGAAAAGACCAAGATCGCGCCGATCCCGCTTGTTAGCCTTATCAATTAATAGGCCGACGATAGAAAAACTCCCGATATCACAAAAAGAGCCACTCCGTTCCGATACCGCCGTGAGTTCTGTGTGCCAACCCAACCCTCTTACCACTGTGTCATTCTCTATCTAGCTATCTATCTCGGCAGCCCGATATCTATATCTATATACCTATCTCTGTATCAACATCGATCTAGAAACTCGCATGTATCAACATGAATATTTGATATCATGACCAAACGAATTCATGAACTATAGACTAGAACTGCATGCGCAATATTCATTTTAATGTGAAAAGTTCAATATCTATGGACTCGAATCAATTGTAGGGCTTATCATTGATAATTCATAGATTGCCGAGTGTGTGGGTATATAGCTTGGCCCCTCCTCTATGCCTACCCACTATGGCGTGCTGCTGGGGTGAGTTGAGGAGGAGACAGACAGGATAGGCAACCCATTGGGTTGGATGCTCAATTGATGATATCATGGAACCGAATTGATTAGGCAGGGTCAGTACATATATTCAGTGCTTGAATAGGATCAATTGTAGACTTTTACGTAAATGATGCAATAGATAGCCCTATGTGATCAGAGAATGATCAACGGTCAGAGGGTTATATCAAGAGAATGATGCAATCAGAATGACCTTGGTCGATATGCCCAATTGTTAACTTATAGTTTAAAATATATGTAGAACTAGATCAAGTCAAGCAGTCGAGCCTCTCAATTGATCATTATATTTTGAAGCACTATATAGGGCCAACTATGAGATTTATCTGAGAGTTTATCGTTTGTGGCTGCTTAATATTGTTAGCATAAGGCCTTGTGATAACAGCCATCTGTGCAAGGCGCTGTGATAGGCCTAGCTAATTCTACAACTATGATGATAAATAGTATGAAAAGTATGCAAAGAGGAGCTCTAGAGACGTCATGAATATGACAATATTAGGCGTATGGCACAAGCAGGCAAATCAAATCAAAAGGCAGCCGTAACCGCATTGTTCTAAAACCACCTCTAATCAGCACTATGCATATGCCCTTGAGCAGCCTTCAATATTGTACCAATTATAAGCATAGAAAAGCCTTCTAAGCAACTTAATTCAAATCTGGATCGATAGCTGAAAAATAGATATTATAATAATAATAAAAAGCCAATTGCTAGAGACCAGATTTAGGGCACGGCCAAATCCACACTCTTGGGCCAGACTTATACACGCACCCAAGACTGTGGGCGGCGTACGCTTTGAGCTCGATTTGATTGTGGTGTGGTGTAGGTTGCTGATTGTTTTGTGATTGTGAATGGGTCGGTTGTGGTATAATCGCAATCATATAGGTCTATAGGCCTAGTCCAGTATGGAACCGAAAATAAAAGTGGAAAACGAAAATAGAACGTTGTATTGGTCTACATTTTAGAACAGAATACACTACGTAATTAGTTCTACATTTACTATACTTGAAACAGTTCTACCTTTAGACCTACATTGGTTCTAAATATGGTTGTAGAAATATTTCTACACTTTTTCACTACTTGCTCAGTTCTACAGATACGACCCATTGCAAAGTAAAGGCAACTCGAACCATAGAAAATGCATGTTGTCGGATGGTTGGACTGAACGGATTACATGAGCTCGTACCACTCTCCAGATTTTTATCGTCTCTCGTCTATCATTTCTCTTCTTTGGCGTTTGTGTGTCCCGTTTCATGATACACGTTTTTAGCTTTTGGACCGTGTACAGACTATAGCTTATATGATTTATCGTGGATCTAACCATACACAGCTTTTGCAACGAGAATGTTTGACAAGTTTTATTTTGGTAGGCCGCCATGATCACTTGGCATTTTTTGGCACCGAACAGTAAAATCATACATGTTTTTTTCCTCGGCTGATCATAATAGTTGAGCTGATCTTGTTTAAAGGCACTTTGGTTAAACTGAAAAGATGGTAGGCTATCAAAGTACCTTTGTAGTGAACACATACTCAAGTGAGAAAACTGGATGGTAAAGCACCATCGATCTCAGGTCATTGTGATCTTCTCCTGCATGTATGACCTCACAACCATACACCATGCTAGTGAGGTTTGGGAACAGGTTGCCATATTCCAAAGCACAATAATATGGCTCTGGAGGTTGCTAGGATATGTGTAGATGGTTCTACTGTCTACAAAGATGTGTGCGTTGTGCAGTGCACAAACCGAGCTAAAGTGAGAAACATGCAAACATGTCAACTCGTATAGTCATATCACGCATCTTCAGACCACTGAGTCCAGACTTAACCTTATCCTTTTGATTCAATGTGTGATTGGGTTCCTCTTTTCTCAGGCACGTTTCAACTTCCTCAACGGCCAGAAGTGGTCTTCGTTTTCTTTCTATATAATCATGAGGCCACCTTTTCTGCTGCCACCCGTTTCTGCCCTTGAATTTCGCACTATATGAGATGAGGTAACGATGATACTCCATAAAGGGGACATGTATGTTTTAGAGAGAAAAAAAAACACAGACCATTTTTCGGGTCCCATTTACCTACATGCTATAGCTCATCATTCCCATCTGCAATGCAGACAGGACGGAACCCGATATCAGCCTATTGGATGCGTCCACCATTGGGGATTATTGGGACCTGATATCATTTGCACGCCTTGGATGGATTTTGGATCATCATGAGTGTCTGCTGTTCTGGGAAGAAAAAAACGGTGTATGTCTACATGCGTACACTCATGAGCAAAATTTGAAAGCACAGACATGTACGCATGGATATTGGGCAGAGATACAGTTGTAGAACTCGAAATGTCATAATTCTGATAAACCTGTATACTTGGAAAATATAGAAAAAAAAAGTGTCAGGCGAGACCTGTAAACGGCATGCCGATGACGATGGGTATGGCTCGACCCCAACATGACCACACATGATATAGTCAAGGTAAAGGTATGGAGAGGTTTACCCCAGGTTTGCGAAACGGCGTACATACCCCTGTCAATTCTAAAGCTGATGTTTAAATAGTCAGTTAATAGTTAAAGGGCATAGATATAGTGATCAAAGGTCAAAACCCATTAGGCTGAGGACCTTTGAAAAGCGCAGCCACGGCAAAGTGTCTTGTTGAGAACTTGCACAGATATTAGAGGGTTGGCAAAAAATTGTAAATCACAAAACTGCGAGCAATATTATGGTGAGGATTTACATTTCAATTGGGCCAGAGCAAAAGTAACGGATCGTTTTAGTCCAGGACCAGCCCAGATCCAGACACTGGAATAACCAAAATCTATTCATTTTGAATCAAGCTTAAGTAGAGCAAAGTTCAACATCTAGAGATGGAAGAGTGAACCCGAAAACAATAAAAAATGGGCCAACAATTTTATTATTCGTCTAGCAGTGCACTTGACAGCACTGCAGCTTGAACGCTGAAGGTCGGTTGCAGTAACTAACATTGAAAACATTATATGCTTACAGCTAGATAGAAGCAAAAATGCAAAAGAATAAAGTGGGAAGGAGAAACCCGACTAAATAACGTACGGATAAGGCTGCAGGCACCGGCCAATAGACAATACCTAAGTGCGTTGATGCTGCAGATAAGTATAACCAATGGCAAAACCTCTCATGATTTGATTTTTCTATAGTCTTTGAACAAATTGATGGGGTATGTTGCCAAAGCAGAAAGTGTCGTGTGTGTAATATAGAACTATGTTATCATGTAGTTCAACTCTCAATCTGCTGTCAACATTGTCAATAATCATGGCAATAGATTTAGATTTCACAATTTTAATTGTTTGAATTCAACGATTCAGAAACTTGTCACTAGAGATAAATGGTATTTATGATCTTATAACTCCATGGCGTTCTATGTGAAAAAGATGCACAGGTAGAAAAATAGTAATGAGGCTGTAAGGCTCGCAATAAACGGTCTAAATGTAAGAAGAGGCAATAACAAGCTTGGCTCTTTCATGTCAAAGTACTGTAAAAGACAAAATCAAAATAGCTTTTAGTGTGCAAGAGACCTAAGGTTCTATATCATGAAATTGTAAAGAAAAAGTAGAACAAGACAGGATGCATGGAATCAAGTGTCAAAACATCATATATCAAGTTAGATGCTAGAAATGAGTACACGTAAGCTATGATAGAATGTCTACTTATACTTATCAGCTCTATTGACTTTATCTACTTATAAAGTTATTCTAGCTATCAAGTGTCTTTTGAATCGCTCAGCCATTCAATCATTTGGTCATTCCATCGAATCACTTGCCAATCAAGTCATTCAGTGATTCAATCATGTTATCAACAATCAGTTATCAACAAATGATACCATTTTCACTCGATAATAGGTTAATAATAGAAGGAATGAACAATCCAAAATACATTCTGTATACTAAATATTCAAACACATAATGGCAAGTGCACGCCATTCAAATAATAAAAAACAATTCCCAAAATTGATATATTATCACAAACATGACATATTTTCGTTCCAACATGACGTCTTATCATCTCATGCACACGCAGGCACGCGCGGTCCGCTCTCTTTGTAGCTTGATATTATTTCAAAAGCTAAGCTAAAGTACATTTATATATCTTATTCTATATACAATCAAACCTGTCAAAAGTGTTTATCAGGTGAGAGATGATATCCAAATACCAATATATAGCCGTACCTTAACTTGACTTATTTTGCAATGTAGACACTGACTGGCAAGTTTGTGATCCATTCAGTCCCAGTCCACTTGTTTTACTTCCATTCAGAACTACACCTACTTTTTTATTTCTACTGAAATCTACTCTTTTTATTTCTACCTGTAAATAGGCTTCAAGAAAATAAAATCTTGGTCTTGTTTCTACATACATGGATTTTTTTTTATTTTTTGAGTTTGCTTGTTTGCTCTACTTGATCACGATAAAGTTATTCTACATGACCAAAGCCTCAGGTCTCAACCGCCCCAGATCTATTTCGGTCCGCAATTGAACCAGACTAGAACAGCTACTACATATATGTAGAGGCCTAAGAGAAAAAGTGATCAAAGTGGTGCAAGTCTAAGACGTGCGGCGTACTCTTTTTTTCATTTACCAATGATCGTATATGTAAGTGACTTTGGTGATGCTGGGTGACGACACACGCTGTTTTCAGACAGAACGGCCCGTGATCGTGAACTTAGAGTCCCCACGGTTTGACTGCTGGCACCCTTCCCCCACAGGTGATCTGGATGAAATGAAAATGGGCCCAGCTATATAGCTGCGTGTGTGTGTAAACGCAACGGATCGGTTTCCTGGATTGGACGGCCCCTCTGTCTATAAGGTTTTGTGTTTGTGTGAGCTTTTGTAAGGTTTGAGTTTGTCTTTTGTCATTATATATCGATCGAAATGGGTGTTGTTTTGTTTCTGTGGAGACATAATATTTGGCAAATGGATTGAGTGGCAGCTGAGGCGGGTGATATGGCATCAGTTTGCTAACGCTTGTAACTGAAGCTAGCTTATACCTTGACTATTGGATCAAAAAAAGAGTGGGTCCTAGATGGTTTGTACGTTTTCGAAATATTAGGTTTGTTGTTGTTGACCAGTTTTGTCCGTTTAGGCTTTTTAACTTTTACCAAGTTAGTTGTGACTTTGGCTTTTGCGCCTTTGAGCTCAAGGTTTGGCACTTTGGAGTTGGCACTTGTTGGCGTGTCTGTTTATGGGTGTAGGCTTGTGCTACTCTGGGGCTGGTGATGTTATGAAGCTCTATAGTTAGCAGACGTCTCAGTCAGCCAAACTCCAGAAAGAAAACTTTAAAAGGGCTCTCTAAAAAAGCGTAACTCTGAACGTCGGATTAGGATTAAAAGTCTTCTAGAACCCAAGACACATTGCATATAACAGCCGGACTACAGATGTAGACCTTAGCACCTCCAGGCACCCATTTGCTCGTCTAGGACAGTCTACCTACGCTTTTGTTGCATTGATGTAAGGCGTGCCTTGTACAGATTGGGCCCTAAGCGACAGAAATGAGTTTGGTGTCAGGTACAAATAGAAAAGTACCTACTCACGCCAGAGTCATGAATTCACAAAACACTGAACAGAATAGAACAGCAGACCACCTAGATCTAGGCTTCTAATCAGGCTTGAATGTGGTGAGCATAGTTAAGTGGAAGGCAGTTCAACGTCATGATATTTCAATGAATGGGGTAGGGACATGTACACCCGCAATACAGAAGCTTTCTTTTGAAAATTGAAAATCTATGAGCTTGCCTGACGAGAAATACAGCAGTCAGGGCAGACGCCTGAAATCAGTGTCTGACAACAACATTCATGATCTAATGGATCCAAATACACATAGAAGTCTAAGTACAGGAATGTCTTCAAACAGCGTATTGATCATTCCCCATGTCCTCTCCCACAAGTCTCTTTTGCGAGTCATCTTGGATATGTAAGAAAAGCCTACGACGTGAACTGAGACAAGAGCAATCAAGACCAACCGTGGCAGGCGTACGAGGCAAGACCAACAAAACGGAACACACTAAGACAAGACAAAAGTGAACTTTTTTTTCTGTCGAGGTGGAGCCTGAATAGTGATAAAAGACGAGAATTTTCTGGAGCTTACACATTTTTTCATGAGCCTTGACACCTTTGCTCTTACTGTATAATGGTCGAGGTGAAATGAGATGATCTTTGCGAGAGACCCCAGTTTGTACTAGGCCTATAGGCTACTTAGAGTAGAATCAAATCGTATAGTGGATGGATTCGCACACAATAGTCTGATGCATGCTGCAGTGGGATAGGTAAGCTGGATGACGTTCTTGTCTCAGTTAAAGTGGAAGTTCTAGGCTTGATTTACATTTTTTGAATCAGCTTTGCTTGTGAATCAAGAGTATACAGCGCTTATTTGTTCGATGAGCCTAGTTCTAATTTTCATCCAGGAAATTGAAGAGTAGCAATAAGTCGGCAGAATTAATCATCTAGCGCAACAAGATTGAGAGACTGATTGGGTTTTTACAACTGTTGCTTTTCATTTTCAAAATTAAATGCATCTTTAGCCTAGTTGCATCTGCAACTCACAGTCAGGAAACTTACATACTACTTAGACCCAGGCCAAAAAATTTTCGCAAATTAAAAACAAAGCTCCGCATACCCGGAGACTAGCGTGCTCTCTAATTTGTAAGATTCCAAGTTTGTAAATTTGAGTCTTTGCAAAATTATAAAAGGTTAGCAAGGTCTAAGGGTTTGTGATCACAAAAGAGAGTGTAAGCTATTTGTATTCTGTGGGCTTTGTAGAACACACCTAGAAAGTTTTCAGATAATGGCTACGTAAAAAATCGGGCTGGCACTTAAGGTACTCGTGAAAGAAGACACAAGCCGCTATTGTTACTTCTATGTTCTACTAATTGCAATGCCAATATAGTAAAAGTAACTGTTACTTATTCTACATCAAATGTCCTAGTAAATCCAATATCAAATAATTGAGAGACTGTAGAAAATCTCAGCTTTGATTCTACAAGAACGTCTAGCATAAGAAAATTGTTGCAAGAATAGCAAAATCTCGTTTAGTATTTATCCAATACATCAAGAAACAGACATTGACTCCTCTCATAAAATTTACTTTGGAGTCTTTGAAAAATAAGTTCCTGTTGAATGGTCATTCTCCGCCCATTGAAAAAAAAACTCTTCGGGCAATAGGAACAAAAAAAGTTATAGATCGGATAGGCCTATATAAAATAAATAAATCACTCTGAAATATCACTCCAATCTCTTTAACAATTTCTATTCATTTTGCTGGCGTATTTTAGTACAACTAGTACAATATCACCTAGGTCCATATTGAGCTTGACTATTGTCAGAAACAATTTTTATCAATTGATCAATTGAATTTTTTGTCTTCATAAAACCGTCTACCCACTTCAAAAATTGAAAAGATCGTTTCCTGGAATCAGCGACAATTCTTCTTTTGTGTAAGAATTAGTTTTCAAGTCAATCCCCCACGGAAATCCCCACGCTTTCATGTGAAGCTATCAGTTCCTTGACATCCGAACCGAAATTTTGCACATCTTTGCAGTCTTCGAGCTGGAGCGGAAATATGTTAAATCAATCTGTAGCTACATGCAATCCTCCGCCATCAATGCAGGGTATTGCCAATTCATGCGTTTCACGGCACTCAAGCCACGCACACTGTAAATGAGTTACTATATACAATGGGAATGAAACAATTTGCACGATATGTTAAAGAATGCACAGCCATAAGCAATTATATCATTGTAGTAGAATTTTTGCTTGAAGCTATTCACAAATAAGGTATGAACAGCTTCTAATAATGCATCATTGGCCATATGTGAAATGAGATATATATATCAAATTGATTGATAACTATCAAATAAATGTAAATCAGAGCAATGCTAAAAATCCTTGCTACAACGAAGCTGGTTGAAAACTTTGTACTAAATACTTGAGAAGATTCGTGAGTCAATGAGACTTAGCTATCATGAATCACTCGTTAAGTCTTGTAGCTAAAGGGGCAATGATTCAATTCATATATACAGCTTTGACCAGAATCTTAAAAGTAAACATTCAAACTTGACAATACTGATTTTGAGTTTAAAGTAAGCTTGCAATTTTCACTGATCTCTAGAAATACTCAAGTTCCATTAAGATAGGCCTATATGTCAATATTGTAATGAATTTGACCATTCCTTCTCTTCACACTATCGACAAGATTGAGAACATTCATTGAAATCTAGCTGCTCAATTTCACTTGTTTCCAATTCTCGGAACACTGCAAGCACCTTTAGACCGAAGTTTTCTACTTCCATTGCAAATCGCGCTCATTCTTGTGTTCGAACTTGTGATCGTAGCTTTTGTAATACTTTCATGCTTAGTTAATAACGGCCATCGGTTTCAGGGTTTCGGCATTTTTTCTTGAGCTCTCCGAGTAAGTATTGACAATACCATATTCCCGTGGTGTTATCCAACACTATAGCCAATGAATACAACTTCCCAAATCGGAAATAGATGACAGCTAATCTGACTAAAGTTAATATGTCCGTACCTAACCCTCCAGGTCGGATTTATTGAACAATTAACAAAGCTGGGGTTGAATGGGACTAAATGTCAGACTTCACACCCCTAGTTCGCCTACAGCGCTGTCAGAAGCCTTTTAGTCGAACACCCTTTAGCTAGGTTCTTATGACCAAATTGAAGGTTCAACGGTTTGGCGAAGCTTTTACTAGCGGCAACCCGGCACAATCTCTTTTGTGTTAGTGCGTCGCCCCACATACAATCATGGGATACATTAATCCTCGGTGAAATTCCAGGACATATTTACTCATATTTTCGCTATCCAACGGCTCAGTTCTCTTACGGCACACTTGGCTCAACGGACCAGTTTCCAAACAGATTTATTTCTCTGGAACAATACCGGGCAAGCTAGATGACGTAGAGACAATCTCGACCTGAATTCTCCAAGACATAAAAGTAACCATTTGTCTCGAGTCTTTCTTGAATTTTCCCTCATCTTCAAAACACACTTCACAGCATATCATGGAAAAATCAGAACCGCCAACGCCAATGAGCGAGTCAAACGAAATTTCAGAAAAAGAACGATACCACACGGACCCTACATACTTCCCAGATGGAGGCGCCCGAGCTTGGTCGCAAGCTGTGGTCGGCTTTTTTGTGTTCTTTGTAACCTGGGGTATCACAACGTCTTTCGGCGCTTTTCAAACTTACTTCAAAACCATTCTACTTCCGCATACAACTACATTTCAATTGGGATGGATCAACTCTATCCAGACTGCTTTCATCATGATGGGAGGCGCCATTTCTGGTCGCTTTTTCGATGCAGGATACTTTTACTACCTCATTACCATTGGCTCGATCCTCTCCTTCGTGTGCTTCATTCTTATTGCTGAATGTACTGAATACTATCAGATCCTTCTTGCCCAAGGTGTTGGTCTTGGTTTAGGTATGGGTATAATGTTCAGTCCAACTGTCGCTTGTTCCTCTTCGTATTTTAAGAAGAAGCGAGATATTGTCTTGAGTATTTCGGCAGCAGGAGGTGGATTTGGAGGTGTTATCTTTCCCATTGCAACTAATAATCTTCTTACTGAGGTTGGATATAGGTGGTCCATCAGAATTCTGGCGTTCATAGATCTGTTTGGCCTGGCTGTCATTCTAATTCTAGCCCGTGACCGATTTTCCCCAGAAACCCGCAGAAAGCATCAGGCCAAGAATAACGCAAATTCCATGTTTTCTTGGAAATCATGGGTTGACCCAACTGCTCTCAAAGACCCTGTATTCATGTTCTTCGTTTTTGGCATTGGCCTCTCTTTCTTCGGCCTATATCCACCCTTTGCATTTCTTCAGTCCTTTGCGGTCAGTATTGATGCCTCAGAGACTACCACAAAATACATCACTGCTATTTTAAGTGCCATGGGCTTTTTTGGCAGATTTTCTACCTTCATCTGCGCTCGGACATTGGGGCCCTTAAACACAACAGTCTTTGCGACACTCATGTGCTCTATCTGTCTATACAGTTGGCAGACCATTACTTCCGAGGCCTCTCTCATTGTATTTACCATCTTCTACGGATACTTCTCCGGTCTCGTAGGTGCATTCCCTCCTTTCATCATTCCTCATCTCACTACCGATATCACTCGCCTGGGCGTCCGCATCGGCATGGCTTTTACTACCATTGGCATGTTACTTCTCATTTCAATTCCCTTAGCAGGTCTCACTCTCGGTTCTAGCAGAAACACAGATGATCTTAATTTCAACCATCTCTCAATATTTTGTGGATCAGCCATTATGGCCGGTTCCATCCTGCTCGCCGTCAGTCGATATTGCCGCGCAGGGTTTGATTTAGTACGCATTTAGGGTTAGGTGTGGGCAAGGTGTTCAGCTCGCGGTTTTAGGGACACGAAAAATGCTTTTGGCATTTTAAACTCCTCTCTTAATCTTTTCATTCGACACGAACTGTTTCTACACTTCTTATTTACAACCATTCTTTCTCTTCTGTATTATATATACTTCTCTTAGAAATAGAGCTACTCAAAGAGTAACTTAACGACTATCATTCTCTTCATTAGTCTTGGTCTTCGCGTTTGAGCCCACTTACCCGACGCGACATTCTTGCAACGACCAATACTTAGAGTAAATGACTGCAGACCCTATTCAGGAGCAGCCTTTGCCTGCCGAAGATATCAAAAAGCCCACTCCTGTATCTGATAGTGATGCTCCCGCTTTAGACGCGTCAAAGACCGACAAACCCTTAGAACACAAGGACACCGATGCTCACGCCGATGGGCTGAAAAATTCGGACGAATCACAGGATGGAGTGAAACACGAAAAATCAAGTGACGATACGACCGAAAATCCTATCGAGGAGAAAAAACCCGAGACTGAAAAAGAAGCGGAATCCTCTCGAGTCCTCGATCTTGAAGAGTCAGATACTAAGGAATCGAAGTCTGGGGAACCAGAAAAACCAAAGAGGAACAGCAAAGATAAAGCAAAGTCAAACGGGTCTGAGTTAAATGGAAATACAGCTGAGCTTGCTTCCTTCATCCCTGGCACCGTTGTGCTTGCTAAGGTCAAAGGTTTCCCTGCATGGCCAGGAATTGTAAGTTGGGTTTCGGTGCTGTTACGCGATGCTAACTAATTAGGTTGTTGGGGATGACCTTCTCCCGGAGGATGTGCTTGCTGTCAAACCCAAGAATACGCGACGCAGAAAGTCTGGTGCAGGGGAAATCGAAGTTCCAGTCTACAGTATTCGGTTTTTCATCGATATTTCTCAGTAAGTACCACTATGTTAGCCATTTTGAAAACACATCCTCTAACCTATCAGTACCTGGGCGACCGCAAACGATCTCAAGGAATTGACACCTGAAGATGCAAACGCGTTTTTGTCCAAGCAAAAGGCAAAGAAAGAGACCAGGCTGATGAAGGCATACAAAATTGCAGCAAATCCTCCTGATCTCGCTACCCTTGCTAAAGAAATTGAAGATTTGAAGAAAGAAGACGAGGAAATGGAAGATGTGCAAGAGCAGAAACCCAAGAAAGCTAAATCCAAAGCAAAATCAAAGGAGCCCAAAGAGACATCTGCACCCAAACGAACCAGCTCTCGCACCAGCAAGAAAGTTGATGTTTTCGATCCTGAAAGTGACGAAGAAGAGCAAGAAACAAAGCCAGTCAAGACTGCTGCTAAACGAAAGAGCAGAGAAACACCCGGCAAAGCGGAAGAGACAACTAAAAAGAAGGCCAAGGTAGAATCCAAGAAGACTAAGGTCAAGACTCCTCCACCAGCGGATGATGAATTGTCATCAGCGTCCCCAGCTCAATACTCGTCGCCTGTACCTACTTCGCACGACTTGAAGGAAGTCATCACTCAACGCACAAAGATACTCAAATCCATTCGCCACCGATTGCAGCGAGGATTCATTATCGAGAAACCCACGGAAGAAAGCCTTCCTGAATTGTCGCGGTACATCACGAGATTAGAGGAAATACCAGATCTTGAGGTATCCATCATGCGGGCTACCAAGATTAAAAAAGTTCTTGTAGCTATTGCCAAAATTCACGAAATCCCTCTGGAGGATACATACAAGTTCAAGGATAGAATTTCCAAGATTCTGGCGGCCTGGACGCGTCACGAGCAACAGAATCCAGTTCAGGTGGGCGCGGCAGAGGTGCAAGCAGAAGAAGCTGAGAGCTCCGTTGCGCCAGCCGCCGCTTCAGTAGATGTCGTAGCAGCGGCTGTAGCTGCTGTTAGCGAGTCTTGATTCGAAAAGAAATTGCTGTGTTTGATTTTGATTTTGTTTAATTGGCTTGATGTTTTGTCGGTTTTTATGTTGAAGAAGAAATAATTCATGTAAAGAGTTCTATATTTTATGCACACAATTCTGGACTTTTCTTGAGAATCAAGCCAAAGTTCGAGCTTGATGTTTGGAGAGATTTGCGTAGTTGGGAGTACAACATCAAATTTACCATCATACAATATGATGTTTTTGTGACACACCTTGCTTACTCTACGAACACATAAAAAGTATTAGTCTTGCAGACATATGCTTAAAAATAGAAATTGAGCTCTATCTAGTTACTCAGTTTTTTCTTGAAATGTCTGCTATCTACTTCAACTGCGTCTGTAGTCAGTCTCCTATCTTATGGTTCCAATAAACAGCAGGACTCAAGTCAAGACTGTTAAAAATAGATATGACGAATGATGAAATATATCTTGTGCAACCCTCCACAAACAAACATGCAGCAAATTTACACACATGCAGAGAATGATATCATTCAAGATGATAATGATTTGAATTTACTTACAGTGATTACTCGAAGTATACAGAAACAGAGATACGAATGTAAAGTGGTTTAACAGATTTGAGATACAAGACATGGTTGCTATTCAACTCACTGATTTTTGAAAAGAGAAAAACCTTGGTATTGAAATGAGAGCAAACATTGCAAAGGAGTAATAGATATTGGTGGGTGCGTATCCGCATAAAATTCCATTGCATTTTTGAAGTTACGTCTGCAAGTTTGACTTCTTTTGAGTTGCCAGAAAAGAGACAACCGAGGCAAAACAAATGCTATGTTTGTATTGTATGACGCCAAATTTAATTCAAAGTTTCCTCCGCAATTCCCAAGGAGAGCCTATTGCGCAGGAACAAAATTTAAAGTATAAAAAGAGTAATGATGCGTTGCACTTTAATTGAAAAGAATCTCTGTAGCTCGATACGTAGTACTCTCTTGTGAGGCTGCCCACAATATGCCAATGGTAAAACGAATATTGTAATTGACCATAAACATGTCATATGAGTGATATGCTTTCTTTGAACATTGCTACTTCTCTTTCTATCTTAATGAGATACATGTTTCTTTACTTGGCCAATGTCAACTTTTCTTCATTTCTTGAACAGACTTAGCTGCAATGCCGCATTTTCCCAGTGTAATTACAAGTCCATTCGGTAATTCTTACTTAGTGATACCAATACAGCGTGTAGGGCAACATGATACTTAGCAATAGGCCTACTAAAATTAAACATTTAACTCGCTCTCTAAAAGTAAATTTTATCTCCTTCCCTTTATCATTTTCATTTTTTTTAGTTGCGTCCCAATAATTTGAAAAGATCGACAATCAGATGAGTCCCGAGCCAGCTGAAAGACAAATAGCACACACCATAGAAGTTGATGATTCAAGTCAAGACGATTCTCTAATTGGCTACAACCCAGATCTTTTCAATTAAGAATGGGGATAATGAAATTGAATTTAAATACATATGCAGATATGTTATGAAGCTGTATAAGTGTGTACTTTTTGAACCTTTGCAATGAAATAGGACCTTGTAGATAAGACTCTTTTGTGAAAAATGAATACAACAACTTTATTGTAAAGGCGTTAAAATATTATTTTCATGACCTCTAAAAGGAAAGACTTCTTAAACTCTGTACCTTGCATGTCTTTGACATTGCTATTCTTTCTGGATGTCTCAACAACATTGGACTGGAAAAGCAACTAGAAACGTTAATATCAAAGGTCAATTGAACTGAGTTGCTGGATATTATGAATTTGTTGGAATAGGTTTAACAGAAGTCAGTAAGATTTTTTTGGATGCTGAAGTTGAGTGATTTCCAAAGCATAAAGATCTAGGAAATAGATTGTAGTTAGTAAAAATATAACAAGCTGCAACGTGAAATATTAAAACATTACTATTGTTTTCAATGGTTTTCAAGATTTTGATTCTAGATTATGTCCTGTGCGTTTTCTTGCGCTTTGAAACATTTGTATTTAGTCGAATATTTTGACAAAAGGTGTTTAGATGATCCAACTATATTAGGAATCATCTGAAAGACAAGAAGAGTAGGTTATAGTGCAACTGAGACTACAGAGCCATAGGAAATAAAGCACAATGAATTTTAGTTCTC
>JAJMHO010000170.1:0-31412 GCA_030566085.1 Geotrichum histeridarum
GTTGCCAAAATTCTGCGCTCAGTCTCATATTGCGCGCATTCTTGGATGATATGAGGAACTGTTTCCAGTTGCCCACATCCGCACTGGTGCTCCCTCTCCTGGACGTTGATCCTTTTGAAGTAAGCTCCTATGGCTCCATGTCCAGTCCTCAACTGGATGACTTTGCTCAATATGTGGCGTGGCTGGCCCTTCATTAATGCACACAAGAGTTTGAACTCATATTAGAAATTTGGTGAATGATTAAAACCACCACAAAAATAAAAAAAAAAAAATACCATATCTAAAGGTTTTTTCTAGTAAAATTAATGTTGGAGACATAGGGAATTTATTAAACAGTAGAAATGTGTGGCTTAAACAGTAGAAAATTATAAAAAGAGAACAAATTATGAAATGAATGTTAGGTTTATAGAGAACCGCATTTTTTCTTTTGGCAGAAGTTATTCCTTGTGGCCCAATGGCAAGGCGTTCGCCTACGATTTCTAATGAAACGTTAGCTTGGTCACAGCGAAAGATTCCAGGTTCGACCCCTGGCAAGGAAGCTTTCTTTTTTTTTTTTTTTTTTTTTTTTTTTTGGATCAGACAGTGATTCAAATGCTAGAGAAGACATCTATTTACTATGATGGCGATAGAAGAATCTATAAATTTGCTTTTCTTCTGTTATCTTTGTGAGAATCAAGTTGCAAATCTGGGGTTGTTTGCCGAATTGAAGAACGGCTACATTCGCCCAGAAATCCTACACCAAAACGCTGTTGCTCCCGAAACTTCCCCTCCTCCACTCTACATCCACCACTTTTTTAACTATAGGTGACTCTCAAGAATATACTCAATGCTGCGTCAAATTGTATCTAGACCTTTGCTGGTTTCAACTACCGCAAAGCGATCTGCTGCCCTGGCTGGGGTCAGACCGTTTGCGGCGTGCCAGCGCCGGGGCCTCGCTCTCTGGACGACCCCCACTCAAAGTCGTCACCAAGCACTACATCGAGTTAGAAATAACATCACCACAACAAAGCTGGGAGGTGTGAGGTTTATGGGTTATGGAAGCAAGGCCGCCCAAAGACTTGCCGGCAAAACCGTGCTGCTGACCGGCGCTTCTGCTGGGATCGGAAAAGCGACCGCCTTGGAACTGGTTGGCGCGGCGCAGGGCAACCTCAAGCTGGTGCTCGCAGCCCGCCGTGTTGACAAGCTGAACGAGCTGAAACAGGCCATCGAGGCTGAGTTCCCCGCGTGCCAGGTCGTGGCCCTTCCCCTAGACATCAGCAAAGTGGAAACGATCCCGGCGTTCATGGAGTCGATCCCACAGGGTTTTGGGGATATTGACGTGCTGATCAATAATGCGGGAATGGTGTTTGGAACAGAAAAGGTTGGGGATATTCTGCAGTCGGATCTGGACACCATGTTTATGACGAACGTGCTGGGATTGATTACGCTGACGCAGGCTGTGGTTCCTGGGATGAAGCAGAGGGGCCGAGGCGATATTATGAACCTGGGCTCGATTGCGGGCCGCGATCCGTACCCTGGTGGGTCTGTGTACTGTGCGACGAAGGCGGCGGTTAGCTCGTTCACGCATGCGCTGCGCAAGGAGCTGATTGATACGAGGATCCGGGTGTTTGAGGTGCAGCCAGGAGCAGTTGAGACGGAGTTTAGTATTGTGAGGTTCAAGGGTGACAAGTCAAAGGCTGATGCGGTGTACAAGGGAACGCAGCCACTGGTAGCCGAGGACATTGCTGAGGTGATTACGTTTGCTTTGACGAGAAGAGAGAATATGGTGATTGCAGAGTCGTTGGTGTTTCCTTCACACCAGGCGTCGGCGACTCATATTTACAGAAAGCCGGAGTAGTTTATTAAAAAAGTGTAGCTCAATTATTATCATTACTTTATCAAACAATGCAAACAAAAATAACTTAAAAGAAAAATGAAGAAAAAAAAAAAAGAAGAAATCTAAGCATGGCTCATGAACTCTAGGATAACGCTGTTGAAATCCTTGTGATTGTCAAGGTAGACGTGATGACCAGCGTCTTCCACAATATGGAACTTTGCCTTCTGGTTCTTGTTGCCTGTCTTGTTCAAATTCTCAACCAGCTCAACTCCAGCGTCAGCGTTCATCCAGTCTCTGTCGCCATAGACCCAGATACTCGGGCACTTGAGCTGCGAATCAACACGATCAATAAGGGGCATGCGAGCGAGGGTGCCTGGGGCCAAGATCCTCGTCAGACCGTGCTCGCCGGAGGGTGCCGCTGTAAACGTCTTGTAGCTGTACATGTGCATGGTCTGCTGCTCCTCAATCGGGAACTGTGAGAACCGCCAGTTCGACCACGCTGACATTGCCTTCGGCCCAAACACGCCAGAGAATCTGACCAACGAGAAGGGTGAGATGTGGTTGTTCCACAGGTAGGTGAGCAGCCGGCTATGGCTGCGGTTTTCCTGCTTGAACTCGGCTTGGATCTCAGCTGCGGCCGCCCGGTCTGCCGACATTGCAATCTGCTCCTCCTTGGTGCCTGTGACTTCTTGCTCGGCAGGGGGGCCCTGGTCGACGGCGGCGTCAACTTTAGCTTGCTGCTTAGAGGACTTGAAGAGGGAGAAGAAGGACCGGTCGTCGAGATCGGTGGTGTGCCCACGCTCGACGCCAGCCGGCGAGACCATGATGAGTTTGGTTACATGCTGGGGGTATCGGAAAGCGTAAACAGCGGCGAGGTATCCACCCATTGAATGGCCAAGCAGAGTAAACCTCTCAATCTTCTTTGCCTTTCGCCATGCCTCTAGCGACTCGACAAACCAGTCCTCTGTCTCCTTCACAGCCAATACCGGGTTGCTATCGGAAGGGGGCATAGAAGGAGTGCTCGACCCGCTATGACAACTGCTACTGCTGCTCGAGCCGTTTGCAGTTTTAGACAAGTCAGCTGTATTCGTATGAAACTTGGGTCGGGCTGACAGCCCATATCCTAGCCAATCCAGAGCGTAGATATTCCAGTTCTTGAGACCAGCCGAGAGGCCATCAAAGTTCTTGTAGAAGAAGCCCAGGCCAGCTCCGTACCCGTGCATAATCACCAGCGTATCATCCGAGTCCTTCTTATGGTCATCGCACTCCACTGCAAACTCATGCAGATACAGCGGGATCTTAGTTTTGACATGCGTTTTTGACACCTCGATGGGCACGTTTCGAATGGCGGTCTTGATGCCTGGCTGTGGGTGGCTCACCAGTTTAACCATGTTCAGAACGTGCTTTTCAGCATCTTCTTGGGTTGGAGCAGTCAGCCATTGGTTCCAGGCCTCTTTAAAAGAAATGGTAGTGCGTTCACGTTTGGGGATAGGCTTCTTTGTCACAGAAGGGACAGTAGTAGGTGCGGCAGAAGCTGCAGATGCGGTAGTAACAGTAGCCATAGTTTATAGTGTGAGTAGGCGAAATTAAAAAGATGTTGTTGACAATGAAGATAGAACAAGAAGCGAAATCTCTATGCTATATATATATAATGCAGTTGCTTTACCTGAGTCAAAAAGTGTTTGAAGTTCTATGAAGTTCGATGGAGATGATGAGGATAGCAAATAAGGGCTGATTCAAAGCCTGGAGATTGGAATTAAAAGCGAATTCCGTTCCGTTTGCACCGCAAAGGTGAGATTAACCACATCAGATCATGTGACTAGCCCACTATTATATTATCAGCCTCGTCAACGGCGAACGGAGCAACTGAACTTGGCAACGCCGCTTTGATAGTGAAAAACAAATTTATGAACAGACGGAGGTGATGATGCTCCTTCCATGCATCTGACGAAGAAGATGAACGCGTTCAAAGATGATTCAGATGGAGTCAACAACCAAAGGGTTATGACGTTGGACAATAATAATAATATTTTGGTGAACATGAAAGTTTCCATTCAAGAGAATACCATATAGTTAAGTAAAAGTACAATAAATAATATCAAAACATATATCGAAGAGACAATAAATAATGAAGAGAGTTTAATAAAGAAATGCAAAAATCAAAAAGGCACAAATGCTTATTTGAGGTTGGTGAAGTCGACCTCGCCCTCTCTGGCAGAGTTCTCGACATCAGCGCGGTGGCAAGTGCAAGCATTGGCAGCACGCATGCCACACGAGCAAGCAGAGGCAGGAACAGCGTTCTCAGTCTCAGCCTTGTTGCAAGTGCACTGGCGAGCAGGGTTGGCGCCGCAAGAGCAGCGGGCCTCAGAGGCACAGACACAGGTACCGGAGTCCTTCATGCAGCAAGTAGAAGCAACCATTGTTGATTTAGTTTGTGTAGTGTGTAAGATTGGGTTGTGGGGTTTGAGTAAGTAGCAAGTAAAGCTGGCTTCGCTAAGGAAGTATTCTTGTTGTTGTGGAGAGAGAGTTGGTTTGATGGAGAGAGGAAAGAAGTGAATTCAAGTTGGAAATGTCCCCATATTTATATGAAATTGAAGGTTAATGAAACTTTGACAGGATCTGATCTTTGACACGCCATGCTCGAGACGAAAACATCTCAGCCGTGCTCAATGATTGGAAATCAAAGTGATTTAATTGGATGCTTACATTTACATCATGTGATTTATGATTAAAACGTGAGTGCTGATTAATGCTGAATAGCTGTACTATGATTGGCCACTGACAAATTGACATATTATGATTGGATAGGATTTGGTCTAATTGTCAGCAAGAATCCTCCAGAGAATATTGCATTGATAATCAACGCTCTCATTGGTTATACGAATCTTATCAATCAATCTAATCGTGTTAGATATTCTTCAGGGTCCCCAATGTATAAAGATTGATAACAAAACTGTAGCAAATGGTACATTCTCAACTATGTATAACTATAAATAATGCTGGCATCATATACAAAAAACAACAAGTATCTTTTTCATGTATCACGATGCTCTTGGCTCCTGGGTGCCTGTGTTTGAAGTCGTGCCTGTCTCGCCAGCGGGTGTATTGTGCTGGATAGACTCTGTGGTGGTGTTATTAGTGGTCATGGTATTAGTAGTAAAGGTGTTCGTCGTAGTGGTGGGTTCATTAGTAGTTTGGGGTTGGCTGGCTGGCTCGGTTCTCGAAGCACTAGATCCCCGGCGCAGCTGGTGCATTCTGCGGCGCGAGGCCACGAACCGAAGCCAGAGGTTTTGGTTCTGGATTTGTAGTTGCTCGGGCCGGGTTGTGCTGGTTGCTGCTGCTGAGGACTCGAAATTGTCGCCCTCAGAAGTTGAAGTTGGGGGATCGGTAGAAGCGCTGTTTGAAGCGAGCAGGGTTTGCCGACTACGCTGAGACCGGAGCTGCCTTCGTAGTTCGGCTTCCTGATGGAATCTGGCTAGCGCTGTCCGCTTGGCCTCCTTTGGCAGCAAATGTGCGTTCCAAATATCGAGGAATCTGTTAAATAACGATGTATCAACTTCGTATCCTTCCGGAATGACTATAGCGTTTGATCCTTGCGGCGATCCTGGAGGTTGATCAGGAACAGCCTCTTCCTGTGATATGCTTAGATCAACTCGGCACATGGGACAGTGTGAAGATGAGTTCAACAGCCAAGGATCAACGCAAAGAGCATGGAATCTGTGTTTGCATGGAAGAATGCGAAGGATCTGGCCATCTTGAAAATTGTCGAAGCAGATGGGACAAGTCTCATCATCGTCGCCTTCAATGATGAGTGGAGTTGCGTTTGCGGCTGATATAATCGGGGGTAGTTCTGTAGTGGCCGTGCTAGATTCTCCTTTAGTAGGGCGATCAGTCATCTTTGTGCTGGCCTCAATATCCTGCAACTCTGTTGCCTTGCATAAGGTTTCCTTGCCTGACTCAGCGCTTGGGCGGACACGAACTGTAACTAGAGGGATTGAATCTAAAACAGCCCGCGCAATACCCTTTGCTCTGTACATGTTTGAGTACTGCATGTCGTTGTTTCCACCAGCAGGGCCTTCTGGCCTAGGCAGACCATATCTTTCCGGGTGCTTGTGCACTCTAATGGCACCTGAAATAATCACAAAAAGAAATAGAAACGCGACTATGCCTGTTAGCGAGTACAGAATGGCCATGGCAACAGTTGAGCCGGATGGATTTCCAGAGTTCGTATTACTTGATGTCGGAATAGCCGTAGATACTGTGAGAGCTTCAACAATTCCTGTAAAGTCGCCGGATGCAGTTGCATTGACATTTGCGAGAATAGACTCTGCCACAGTATTGGAAAGCAGGGTCATGATGAAACCTAGCTGAGAAGTGTAAAGAGAGTTGGTATTCGAAATATTACAAGCCGCGCTGTGTGACGAGTAAAGGATGATGCAGTCCGAAGTCTGTGAGGTTGTTTGGAAAATGAGGTCCATAGCTTCATCCGAATTGTCGCAATTAATGAGCGCGATATCTGGCCATGGAATATATAGACCTTTTCGGGCTGGAACGAGCTTACCCACGCAAAGACCTTCGTACTCTCCCGTTGAAATCATGGAACGGCCTGTATTTGGTGTCAAAGAGGCCACATCTGCTGAGATCCTCAAAGAAGATACGTTTCCGATGACTTTAAGGGAGAGCACGTTAGTCAAAAGTCGTGTTGAGTTTGTTTGCGTGACATTGCCATCAAATGAAAAAGAGTCCACAGATGCTGGAGGAGTGTTTGAAGATGCTGCTGGTGTAGGGCTTGAAGCACTCGACGGGTCTCGTGCGTAGAGCCTGTTGAATGAAGTTACGGGGTCGGCAGTGACGAGGAACGCCTGCAGCAAAAGCAGGAGCAGGATTGAAAAATATACAACACTCGAGCTTGTTCCAAATACACGATTCAAAGACTTTAACGAAAACATGGTCGAAAAGATATTAGATCTGATCACACATCTGGAAGTGCAAGGTATCTCGTAGATATCTCGTTCACTGGAATATCAAGAAGAGAGTTGTTTTTGGTTGACGTGTGTGAGGATAGGACGATTTTACAAGGAAGTGAAAGGGTTGGCAAGAAAAGAAAAAAAAAAATAAAAAATAAGAAAACCCAAAAGGGTGCGGAGGAGTATGAAAATGATAAAATCCAAAATGGTAGAAAAACCAATGTTTTTTTGTATAGGCTACTCATATATAACCCAAAGGTGCATGGAATCGAGACTAGTTTTGATGATAATTATATATTGTGAAAGCCAAAGCGCAATCAGCATATGCTCTAGGCCCATAGGACTTTTTCCTTTAAACTGGAATCCCCTCTTTCTCTAAAGGATTAATTCTCGTGTACTGCCCCTTATAAGTGCACATCTTTTAAATATGTGACCAGGTCAGGTCTCACAAGCAACAATAACGATCTGGAACAAAGCAGCAAATCCGACACATATTCTGACTTGGCACTGGTATCTATATAGCTCTATAGAGAGAAACCCGACAGCTTAGCGGCTTGGTGGATTGCTCGGTCTTGTTAAATTTAGTCTACTTTGAGAGCTAACTAACTAGCTATCTCGTTTGCACAAAGACATATAGTGGCCGATGCTTAGCATAACGAAATTGACTCAAATTCCATGGCAAAATCCGTAAAAATCACTCTGTACCAATCTACCTTGCGATGGGTGTTGATCAATTCCAGGTAGCTAGGACTTCGCCACTCGAGGTGGGATGTTCCTGTTATTTTCGTGATGTTGTTTTGGACAATGTGCATTCACGCGACAATGCAATCCAGGCAGTCCTAAAAGCATGCACATCAATCAATAGACCTATAGGCCTATATGATCACCTTCATACCCTCATAATCGTGTCTGAAACATCGGAGTATGCTGGATTTTAGAGTACCCTGATATAATTAACTATTGAGTTAGACTAAGAAGGCTTAGCATAATACTATATTTGGACCAGTCTACTCTGATCAGACAATGCATCCTGGACTTGGTACCATCACCAGTATTTATGCATCATGTACCACTTCTGGAGAATAATTTAACGGGCAAAATCTATACTGATGATTCAACAAAAACTGCTTAAGGATATCACCATTAATCGAATAGTAGCCTGCCTCCAGGACTTTGCAAAAAGTGTAAATTTCCAAGACAATATATATGGCCAACTGCAATCCCATTTAATTTTATATGAGCAGTCTAGGGAAGAGTATCTCAATGCGCAAGATTCATCATTTAATACTTAGTTCTCTCGTAGATGCTGGCGCTTATCCAGCCAACGGTCTAGCCCTGAATCTTGCGCATTGACGCACGGAACTTTGTATAAAGCGAGCACGGTACAACCTTTGCAAAATGCCTTAGTCGAGGTAGCCGAAAGAAAGTTTTAAGCCATGCCCACTTTTTGGAAGAGCCAGGAAACGGTAGACAATGTCTCTGTCAGTGTCACTCAGCTGCTCACCTATTCTTTGGATAAGGGATCTCAGCAGTTTAACAAGACTCAAATCCGATTGTACAAACCCCACCTCTCGAAAGATCCAATTAATTTGAGCTCTATCGACTATGACAATTCTTGCGAAGCCGATGAACATCCGTTTGAAATTCCTACTGAAGACTCGCTGACTTACTTGCTTAATGCTCTCATGCATTATGAAAAGAAGGAAGGCAAGGCGGTTACGGATCTTGACATTTTGGCACCTGAAAGAGCTTTTCGAAGATTGCTAACAAATATTTACACTCGCAAAAAATTGTATGAAATTCATGTTGTATGGTTCGATGGCCAGCTATTTCTACAGCAGAATAAAAATGTCCAACCGGTGAAACATGGAATTAGCAGCTATCGAGAAGCCGGCATTTCTCGATGGAAACTGAGTCAATTTCTTACCCGCTCGCCTTACGATTCAAAAGCCAGGCTGGACAAAAATTCAGGATACTTCGTTGTCGCTAAGACGGTCATTGGAAAAACCAAGCTACTGTCTTACTCCCGAGTCGACACAGTCACTAAACAGACTGTTTCAATCAACTCTACTGAGCAATTAACCGACTATGTCAATATTCGCAGTTTTAAACTCATAACAAACAGCAATTTGGAAAGGTGGTTTGATCGCATTCTGATGGGCAAGTGGGCAAGCATGATCCTTCATGGTTCTAACAAAGTTGTATATGGATTTGAAGGTGAGCAAAATTCTATTGAAGATATCAGGGAATTCTCCATCTCAGATATCTTGAAACTCATCGAAGTGAGCAATGCTACTCGTAAGAATGACAAATGGAACAGCAAGGTTTGTTTGTCATTTTTCAACTCATTTCTAGAGTGGCTTAAGAAGGAAGTTCCACAGAACGAAACTAAGGCTTGGTCGTTGAGACCTGGAAGTGCCTCTAGTTCATTGACATTGAATGAGCTGCAAGGGGTTGCAGCAGAAAATGCTCTCAAAATGATTCCAGCGGACTTTATAAATTGGCGTAAATCATTGAGAGATGCAAATACAGCTGGATCGAAGAATGTTTCGCTGAAAGTATAATCGAAGTAATTGTGTGAATATATTTACTTAGCACTCCGCAATATGTATTGCCATTGCCTCCGACCAAGTGTCTTTGTAGTTTTTATTAGTTCTACAATTAAATGCCATGAGATCAATATAGTTAGAGTATCTTGACTAGCTTCAATTATGCTTGGTGAGCTTAGGAACTTAACGAATATGAATGTCAAAACAGCAATATCATTTAAATAAAATTCCAAGCAGACTTTGAGCAGAAACTTGAGTTATCGCTCAAAGCTATTGCAATAGAGAACTTGGCTTTTCATTAGATCGCCTACGCGCTCAACTTAGAGATCTAAGATGCAACTCTTCCAATATCTCGATTTGGACAACGCGCGAGATATGCCTACTTTCGTCAATTATCAACCGGGTAACTCAACAGCTTGGGCTTCCTCACCTTTCCTGAAAGCTTCCATTTGAATGAAACGCTTTCCACGTAACGATGGAATGATGGACCATTCTCAAGGTCAATATAGACAGCATAGCCGAAATCCTGCTGAAGGATCTCTATATACATCCCGTTCGACAATCTCACCCTCACCCATGAAACGAACCGCTACTACGCTCCACGGAACGACCCCTTCGTCACGTAGACAGGCTGAGTTGGCGAGATCAACTAATGGCCCGGCCAGTGCTCGAAGTTCAGGAAACAGTCGTGAGTCGATCATCAACATGAGACAAGAAATAATGGAGTCTTTGCAAAGATCCCCAACAAAGCTTTATGACGAAGATCGAAACGCTCAACATTCAACTGGCCATACAAATGGAAAATCTAGCCATCACTCTCGACCAGCATCGCAGGCGAATGACGCAAGACAATCTAGTTCAAGCTATGGTAGACAGATTCCTACACCAGAAGCCAAAGTACTAGGAGATTACTACGATGATATTTTTGATACTGTCGACAATCGTGTCCACCATTCGGAGAGAAATGGCAGAGATGCAATGACTTCAAATGAATTGGCTCACCCAAGTCATCACGCTGCCATGGGTGATGAGGATGAAGATGACGACGACAAGTTGAATATTCACTTCAATAATCATAGCAGCATCAGCAACCGGATTTCGGGGACTGATATCAAAGCGAATGGCGTTAGACGCATTCCACCAACTAAGCGGGTTCTGAGTCGTCCTACTAGTCCAGAGAAAAAGCAGTCCCAGGTATCGCGCTTACCGCATGGTCAACAGACCCATAAGAAACCCAAAAACTCACCACCCAGTTCACTGCGACCTCCGTCATTCCATTCTGAAAAAGGCAAAGGCGCAAACGCAGGTCTGACAGCAGACGCTCTCAAATCAAACCAGAGCAGGAGACTACCTCCAAGAGCGGCAAACTCTGCCTTGCCAAGACAAACGTTCAATACTCAACTTCCGCACCCCTCTAATAAACAGCACCCTGATATGGATGATGATTTATTAGATGTGGGTAGTTCAGTTCAACCGGAGACACAAGCGAATGGCGACCGAGATATTTCCAAAGGAAGGAATTCCAATCTTACAATAGGTTCTAAAAGTTCTGGCGGTATTATGCATGACGTTGCACTAGATAATGACAATGATGTGGAAGAGATAGAGGTGCGTCATGAAGAATCACAGAAGAAAGAGGAGGTGAGTTTAATAGACTCTTCTTTCCTAAATGCTTCCAACCTGGACTCTTCTGACATCGCCAAGCTCAGGGCCGCATATGCTACGGAAGTCGCAAGCTTAAAGGCTCAACTTGCAGGAAAAGAGATTGAACTCAATGCAATGAAAGCCTCCATGGAATCATCTGAGAAAAAAGCATTCGAATGCGAGCGGAGTTTGATTGAAAAACTAGATCAAGTTGCAAAAGAGTTGCATGTGCAGTACAGCAAGAAGCACGAGGCCAAGATCCATGCTCTCAAGAAACAGCATGAAGCTATGTTGAATGCTAGGGTTCACGAATTGGAACAGAGTTTGTCCGACGTCACTACACTGCTGGACCAGGAGCGCCTTGAGAAAGATGAGCTTGTCAAGACTTGTGACATGTACCTCGAGATGGAAGAAATGAGAGCCCGGGAAGAAGAGCAACGGCTAGCATCCCAGTCTCATAGGGGGAGATGACTGTAATGAACGAAATGAGCATGAACCTTTTCTTTTTTCTTTTTTTTCTTCTTCTAGCCAATCTTCTGGGCTAATTTGCAAGATATTAATGTTTATGACTAGACGATGATAGATTAACATGTTTTCAAAGGATGTATTCGTAAATGCTAGATGCCTGTTTGTGTTGAAACATGTCTCATCTGCCTGATACTCAATGACAGCCACAGCATTTTTCATTGTAGACTCCCAGCTTGCACAAAGCTGAGCTGTTTCAGAAGTTCAATCCAATATTTATGCAGTTACTAGATGCACGGCCTTACTCGTTCGTGACGCTCTACAGCTGGAAAAAAAAATCAGCACCCTTGATTTTTGTTGCAGGGTCCGTTGCTGCCATTAGAATACTTTCCAGGTTGTGTTTGTGTTTGGAGTGTGTTGGGCTAGTTCTCCATGATTTTTTTGGTTCCACATTTTCTAATCCACCTTATTTCCTTACAACCCCCAAAACACATCTATTACCAGCACCCTTGGCTAATTGCCATTCACTCAAAACATCAACGATTCCACCATTAGTTGATTTCTGTGACTATTTCCAGAAATAATTATGCCATAATTGCAATGAGCACACGCATCAACAATGACAAGGGTTCAACTGCCATAAACGATAATCTAGAATCAACACTATCAAACCAACAAAAAAAGGACTCAACACGGTTGACACCTAGTCCACCAGCATCCAATTTACGCCCTGACGAGGGTGAAGAATCTCAAACATCGTCAGCCCTGGCCAGCCATCCGCCTACTTCTGTCCATCCACCCATCTCCTCAGGTGCTGAAGTTTCGTCTTCCCACCCCATCGTTTCTAAAATGGAAGAGACCTCATCCCAGTCCACTCAGGCGGCGGAAAGCCAACATGCAGAAGCGTCTGGCTCTGTCGCCAGCTCTAAGACATTGCCTGTATCCAGCCTACTTCCATCCGAGCTGATAGAGTTTAACGAGAACTTAAAGCATGAAAATGTACACATTAAGGAACTTGATGCCGCAAGAGGAAGAGCTGTGACACCAATTTCCGACAAAATGGTCGGAGCATTTTCTACCTCTTCTTCTCCCAGTTCTCCACGGCCTGTTCGTTCACCAAGGGTCTATCTTAAGAAAACCCCGTCTGCGCAATCAAGTACTGATTCCCTTCAACCGCAACTCCCTATTGTCAGTTCTTCCACTCGATCTGAAGATTCTGATACCTTCACTCGACCTGTCGATGTGCAAAGCACTTCAAAATCGTTATCAAAACTGCGGCTCTCTGCAGAATCTCTTAATACTGTTACCTCCGTTCTACCTGATAGCCAACTCACTTCTTCTCCTAATTCGAGACTTGCTCAGCACTCTCATAGCAGTTCCATCACCAAGCTTCAGCAGCATCCTCCCATTTTGCGACCCTCTCCTCTTAATTTCGCATCTCTAGGTGCTGCCGAAATTCATCGTCACGCGTCACCCCGTCCTGGCAGCGCCATCGATCCTGCCTTCGACATACCTAATATTGACTCTCACCGGCCATCAACACCCTCCGATCCCTCTCTCACCAGACAGCAGCTCAATTCTATGAGATCCCCCATTGTTCTCACACCTGGCCCACCTTTGGTACAGGATAACACTCCCACAAGCTCCACTTTCCCCTCTCTCGAAAACTGTACTTTTAATGATTTAAAATCCATGCTAAGTGAAAAGCTCATTCAGCTATCCCAAGTTCAGTCACAAAATGCTCAGCTTTGGACTCTTGTTAACAAGCAACGAACCATGATCTTTGATTTGCAGAAAGATTTAGACGGCGCAGTGGAACAGAATGAAAAGTATCGGACAATGATAACTAAGCTTCAATCCAAGCATTCAACACATTCAACTTCATCTCTCGCGTCAACAACATCAAATTCGACTCTCAACAAGGTTTCAAAAAGTGTGGGCGGGGAAAAAGTGCAATCTTCCCCATCCTCTCAAGTCGACATTAAAAAGGATGATGCAGCCAGACTTAGCAAGGCTGCAGATGTTGTGTCTGTACATTCCCAAACCTCTCACACTTCGTCACCACTATTAGACGGAGCTGACGCGAAACTTAAGTCGAAGCCAAGTCGAAAAGGTTCGGTCAAATCAGAAACTAAGCAGCGACCACCCCCAATTTCTGTGCCTTCGAATAATGTAGAAATTCCTGGTCCCAAGTCTATAGCCTCTGCGAGCACGCAGTATAGCGACCCAATCACTCCAGTAGTCAACGGTCCCTTAAGTACTGCGTCGAGATCTACCTTTGAACTGTCGGATGCTACTCCCCTACGAAAGAAATCTTCAGTAAGTAGAAATTTTTTAACCTTGAATTTGGTTCTAACTTTATTTAGGAATCTTCTCAGGCACATGAACGCCATATGATGTCTTCTCCCAAGCGCAACACTGATCCCCCTAAAGAAGTCGTATTATTCGTCAAACCAGAAGAGATTGGTACCATCTGGCTTGATGTTAGCACTCTTATCGGCAAAGTCAAGCCCGCCTACAAGAAACGCGAGGATCCTGTTGCCATTTTCAGTATGCTAGATAAGGATTCCAAGAAAGAATTGTGGAAAGTTATCAAAGATTACTCTTCATTGACAACCTTGGATCACACTTTGCGTTCTCTGCTTGCTCAGCACGATATCCCAAAACTCCCTGAAAGAGTTCTTTTCCAATCTCACGCCCCTGCTCGTATCGACGCTAGAAAAGAAGCTTTACAAGATTACTTCTTCACTATTCTCAAACTTCCCAACTTGCCTTATCTTGCTGCACGCGCGTTGTGTGAATTTATGTCGACTGATATGATAGACCCTATGGATATTCCTGATACAATTTCTCGAAGAGAAGGATACCTGACCAAGCGTGGTAAGAAAATCCGTGGCTGGAAAGTTCGATTCTTCATTATTGAAAATGACTGCTTAAATTACTACGACAAACCAGGCGGAGACCTGCAAGGATCCATCAGCCTTGTTGGTGCCAAACTGGGCCGCCAGACATCAAAAGCTGATACAGAGCACAACCCTACTGATGAGACTCTTGAGAAATCGTTTCGACATGCATTTTTGCTGGTGGAACCCAAGAAGAAGGATTATATCCGTCACGTTCTCTGCGCTGAATCTGATGAGGAGCGAGACTCTTGGATTCAAGCTTTAATGGAAGTAGTTGCATTGGTGACCAAGTCACCTCTGGTGCCTCCTGGAAATGAATTACGCCCATCGTCACCTAAGAAACAAATTCTATCGGCTCCATTCTCTCCTGTAGATGCGACTCATGAAACTGGAGGGCGGGTGTCAGCAATTCCTCCTCCACAACATCATATGACCAGTCCGAATAATTGGGTGAAGAACAAAGCCATGACTGAGAGCAGTCCTTCTATTCATGAGATATTGCCGACTGGAAGTGTAGACGAGGGAGATGAAGCGTCAAAAGAGAAAAAGCAAAAGAAGAAGGGCTTCTTTGCATCTTTCAGAAACCGAAACCACAACACTACCAATGCACATCCTGCCAACTTGAACGTTGTCCACGAACCTGGATCCATGGAGAGCTTCCAGTCTACGCCATACTCTGCAGTAGAGCAGAAGCCACTATCTTCAAGAGACGGGTTGTTACAATCTTCGAGAGCTGATGGACCTGGCTTACACGCGCTGGGCATCTCATTAGAGGAGGCGATTTCCTCACAGCACGACATCCCCCCTTTTACTCCATCAGAGACTTCGTTAATGAAACCAAGCTCAATGGATACTTCAGGATCAATGTTAAAGCGAGTGTTTGGGGTTCCACTTGGTGAAGCCCTAGCACTGGCATCTAAAAATGTACATCATTGCAAGGTTCCTGCAATTGTGTACCGATGCATTGAACTATTGAAGATGCGTGATGCTATCTTTGAAGAGGGCATCTTCCGTCTCAGCGGATCAACTGCTACTATCAGAAACCTCAAGGACAGGTTCAATCGCGAGTATGATGTGGATTTGGTGCATTGTGAGACGATTTATGATATCCACGCCGTGGCTGGCTTGCTAAAATTGTACCTGCGAGAAATCCCGACTTTGATTCTGTCGTCATACCTTGCGCCTGAATTCAGAGAGGCTGTGGACATTGAAGATCCCACCACCAAGCTCTTGAAACTGAAATCCTTGGTGCAGGAGCTGCCCCGTGAGAACCGGGATCTTTTGTGTGTACTCTGCTCGTTACTGACTGAAATCATTTCCAACGCTGAAATCAACAAGATGACACTACGCAATGTGGGCATTGTATTTGCTCCTACGCTCAACATTTCTGCACATGTACTCATCCATTTCTTGACTGACTTTGATGCCATTTTTGGTGATGAAGACGATTTAGAACTGGCCACCGAGGTCACAAACCTGAACGAAGTGACCAAAGCAGACGACGACAGCGACAGCGGGTCTGATTATGGGGATGAGCCAGGACAAGAAGCAGATAACATGTTTGCGAGTAGTGGAGTTCAAACCGTGGTCATGTCATCGGAATTAAGTGACAGTTCGTCGATTGAGTCAGGGCACAAGAACATGCTGGTCCAAGTTGGAGAGGATCGGTTATCACACACAAACAACATTGTCTAAAAAATGAGGACATGAATAAAACAAACAACCAAAAACCCCCACACACACAGACTGGTTAACAGCCCACGAAACACATTAATAATTGGCTTGGGGCTCTTGAAGTCCTGACAACTTTCTCTTTTTCTCTCTTTCTATCTTTCATTCTTTATATGAGTTATTTTTTTTAATATGTTTTCTTTTCTTCTTTTATACAAAAGTTCTTAATTCTGAAAGGTAGCGGACATCAAAATTAGAGTAGCGTGCTTGAGGCAGATGCTGGTGGTTAATATTTTCTCGTGAAACTTGAGCCAAATACTTATAATAATTGGACACCATAGTAAATGTTTTGGTTTCAAATGACTTAAAAGAAGACAAAAGAGGCAACTTGGAATCAAATAGGAAGATTGACATGGTCAAAGCGTTGTTCATATTAAACTTGAGTTATTATACGAAAGTTTAATCTGCACTATGCAGGTTTATTTAAGATCGTCGTCATCTCGATTCTTGTGATCAAGATCCATCCCATATTAATAGCGAATAAGAATTCATGGACTTGCAATTGAGAGTAACAATGTATATAGTTATATGAAACACCAGAATATATTATTTCAAAAACAATTGCACATACAAAAATAAATAAAAAGAGTACCAAATATAATAAAATTACCAAAAAATTACCAGAAAAAAAGAAGAGTAAACCAAAATAAAAGAAACAAAATAACAAAGTGTAATAATAATAATAATTTTGTTCCGGTTTCTTGCTTTCTTTTTTTTGAAGGTCAGCATAATCAATCAAGAGGTTCTATAAATGCCTCAGCAGATTCATGCTATTCTTTCTCAATTTCTTTCGCCAAGTTTCCATTGAATGCTGTTTCGTCGCCGGCCCCGCGGCTGACCCAGCGCCGGAACCTGGCACTGATAAAGTTGACTGGTCCTTATACTGTTGAAACCTGTCGTCCACAAGGTGCTGCTGCCCCTTTTCAGCCGACTTCGTCACACTGTCCACAGTCAAGTGCGACCACTTCATAGGCAAAACATGACTCTTGGTCTGGTGGTGCCCGCGGCATGGGTTCTGAGCCGCTGCCGCTGCTGCCAGGTTTTTGATTTCTTCGGGAGTCAAATCGTTGGGAGACTGCTTGCAGTGCTCAGTATGTGGTAGCGAGGGTGTGGCATTACCATTCTGATCGGTGGCTAGCTGGTCGGTATTAATGGCGCTGGTGCTGAAAAACCGGGGTCTTGGGAATGAAAGCGAGCGGGTTCTAAGTTTGAGGCGGCCAGAAAAGGAGGATACTTGCAAGTAGAGAGACGAGTCCTGTAGTGGTCAATGCGGCAAACTTGGCGTAGAGCTGGAAGCAACTGGGGAGGCTGCAGAGTCGTCGAGAATGGTGACTGGTTTTAGATAGTCTGCGTTCAGTCCGCTTTCTAGTAAATGCGATTCGTCTTTAGTAAGTGTACGGCAAACAGTTTCTTTCTGCACGTTTTTGACTGTAGACCGAGTCTTGCTGGGCTTGAGCGGAGATCCTAGACTAGGGGAACGCATGCTGTGCTTACTCAAAGTTGTTGCACTTGCAGGCGATCTCACCTCAGCAGCCTGCGTCTCTAAACTCCTATCCGAGCGATTGAACTGCAATGGTTTCACTGGAGGATAGGGCAGCTGGTCTGCCATTTTCTGGGTATGTAAATCCTCAATCAAGCTGCTATCGCTGCTGCTGACCTGTTTACATCCAAGCTGAAAGTTAGCCTGCTCCGTCAGTTGCAAAAGCTTTTGAATATCGTTCTCAAGCTTATCCCATTTATCAATATTCTTGTTGATCTCGCTCAAATTTTCCTTAATGAGGTCCCATTCTTGATTGCTGGAATTGTGTTTCATGGTTTGTCCAATAGCAGTGTACTCAAGCCACTGGTCGGGTACGACTGTATTGTTTGGTGCTGGCTTGGAGGCATCGCGCAGATTTGGCATGGACTTATTGAACGCCTTTGCGGACTTTCTCAACTTGCTCTTTTCTGGCAGCACTGGAATGTGTGTAGTCTGAAGCGGTTGTGGAGCATTCTTGAGCTGGGTGTCTAAAGACAAGTCTGAGATACTGAGAGCTGGTAGTCTTGAAAAATCGGATTTTGGGTTGGGTATAGGAATTTCAATGTCATGAGTATGGTTTGGACTAGGCGAGGTGCACTGGATGAGCGGCTTTGAGCAGTCACGGACTGGATTCTGTACAAGGTTGGTTTCCAAATCATAATTCGTGTCCACATCATTGTCCTCCATCTTGCCAAACGTGTACTCTTGTAGCTTCAGATAAGTTTCAAATACATCCAGCGGCTGCTCGTTCATGATTATAGGTGTGTTATCGTCATCGAGCTTTTTCGAAGATGGCTCTGACTCCTGGAAACTTGTCAACGAATAGTTAGAAGACACGCTACTAGTGGGACTGCTAGAACTGAAAAATGTGGATGTCGATGGGTGGATTTGATTTTTCTTGGTTGTATCTGACTCAATGCCTAATGGAATGGACAATAAAGACACCTCAGACTGCAAGTTGGACAAATCTCTTGAAAGAGATAATACAGGTTTATTGCATTTTGGCAGAGGCTTATTTGTACCAGGCTTTGGCATTAATACCATTGGAGTCATGGGACAAATGGGGTCCAAAAGGTTAAACTGTGGATTGAATGGCGGGATGGGTGGAGAATCAGTCGAAGACGAGCTGACAGCAGCGGAAAGAAATGATGCAATGGGAGTGACTGGACTAATTTGACTTATTAATGATGATTTTCTTTGTGGCACCGACGGAGGAGACAATGTGACTATTGGGGGTGGCAGCGGCTTATCCAGTCTGACTTGAGACGAAGGACGTGCCGGAAACTTGATTTGCATTTGGAGCATACTAGGTTCTGGTTTTAATGATTTTCGGGGCGGTACTATTGGTTCCGTATTAGCCAGAGATGGTGGCCGCGGTGGCCGCACTGGAGCAGACTTTATGACTGGTTGTGCTAACGGCGATACTGCTGGTGGTTTCATGGGTTTCTGTACCTGCATTTGCGGGGACCCTGGTTTGGAATTCTTGAGTGCATATTGTGGCAGGGGAGGAGCAATCGGCGTTAACGAGGTGATGACATCAGAGTCTGAATTTATCTTGAATAGCATTCCTTTCATAGTATCCATAGCGAGTGTATAAGTTTGTCTACAAGAGTTAGTCTCTATACTCCAGGATATGTTTTCATGAAGGTACTTACTCAAGTGTAAGGTCAATGAAAAAAATTATGGTAACTGCTAGGAAATGGGCACGTAAGTTCCTTATATACCAGAACCAAATTAGAAACATTAGCAAATGTTTTCAAACTTTCAAAACTGATTCTGGAAGGCTGGGTTCAAAAAGCTCCATGAGACCGAACCTCAAACTCGGTCAAACGATTTCATGTATGTGGTATAGACGTATGCTTCGATTATGCAAAAGGATGGTCAAAGCTGCTGTAGGATAATACCAAAACTGAACAAACCTGCCATGCACAGAATGGGCTGCGAGATTTTTCTAATGAATTTTCACATCGCGCGGATGCCTCGGCCAGTTTCAGTTGAGTTTTGACGAGATTTGAATGTATCAGAATTAACTGGTGGGCAAAAAAAGCATGAAGTTTCAGGCACGGGAAAGTGGCAGGAAATTAATTTGTATCCCTCATGATAAGGCATAAACTTAACCCATTGACTGAGTAATAATTACCTGCTGTACGCTAGTCAGTAGACTCAAGTTCATTTCATTCAGCTTCGCTTGTTTCTGATCTTTGATGGAGGTTGGTTCAGGTTGTTTGCAAATACCCTTTTGGGCGTGAGTTTGACATTGCCCTTACCCCAATACCGTACCCTGATCTCGGATAAACTTCAAAACCCGACAGAGAATGAAACTAATGCGAATGGGGTATGACGTAGTAACCGAAGTATTTTTTTCACCTTGAAAGGTCATGAAAATATAAAATGGTGAACTCAGTTTTAACCTCCACTGGAGTAAACTTCTTCAACTGCTTAAATCTCCACTTTTCCTATGTCTTATAACAAGTCCTTGTCTGTCTCTGTCTCTCACCAGTAAGTTTATCATTAATCAAAGTGCCTTACGTCTTTCGCAGTCTCTAATGGAAGGCAATAGAGGGTTACCCTCCTACATATGTCCCAAACAACGCGTTCAGTTGCACTTAACGATGGTTGACAGGCTCTAAAACGGCTTTGACGTAATGAGAGAAAAAACTTTTACAACCGGGTTTCTAGACCTTTTACAAGTCTTTGAGTAGAGACCCCCTCTTGTAGGCCTTGGCTTAAAAAAAACGAGAGGTATTTAAATACCAAGAAGGAGCCATGTCTTGAGTTTTTTTTTTTTTTTTTCATAGTTAAAGCTTTTCTAATCGTCGAGTTTTTCTTTCTCATCTATAACCACAAGCATAATGTACTTTGAAAAAAGATTTCCTAGCCAGCAGGTCAAGATCATCTCTGCTCCCTTCTCCGGCGGCCAGCCCAAGGGTGGCGTTGACGATGGTCCTCAGCATCTCCTGGACTCTGGTTTGATCCCCGCCGTCGAGAAGCTCGGCTGGAAGGCCGAGTTCGAGGGACACCTTGAGCTTCCTCGCCCCGAGTCCGACGAGCCCATCGGACACGTCAAGAACCCCCGCTACGTCTCCAACACTGTCAAGACTGTCTACGACCAGGTCTCCGGTGCTGCTTTGGCCGGCAAGTTCCCCCTCACTATCGGTGGTGACCACAGTATCGGAACTGGTACCATCGCTGGTGTCATGGCTGCTCACCCTGATGCTTGTGTTATCTGGGTTGACGCTCACGCTGATATCAACACTCCCCAGGCCTCTGAGACCGGTAACCTGCACGGCTGCCCCGTCTCTTTTGTGCTGGGAATTGACGAGCCTCTGTCCGTGAAGCCTGAGGAGAACGTTTTTGACTGGGTTCCTCACTGCTTGGACAACAGCCGTCTTGCTTACATTGGTCTGCGTGATCTGGATACCTTTGAGCGTGCCTACCTCAAGGAGCACAACGTTGCTGCCTTCACTATGCGCCACGTTGACCAGTACGGCATCGGCAAGGTCGTCGAGATGGCCCTTGCCCGTGTCAACCCCGACAACAAGCGCCCCATTCACTTGTCCTTTGATATTGACGCTATTGACCCCTTCTTTGCTCCTGCCACTGGTACTGCCGTCAGAGGTGGTCTTACCTGGAGAGAGGGCTCTTACATCTGCGAGGCTCTTGCCGAGACTGGTAACCTGGTCGGTATGGACCTTGTTGAGCTCAACCCTTCCTTGGGTGAGCACCCCTTGGCTGCTCAGGATACTGCTGCCGTTGCCGTGAGTTTGATCAAGTCCGCTCTCGGTGACGTCATCTTGTAAAGAAAACCTTTTTCTTTGCATCAGTTTCAAAAGGCAAACCTGTCTCTTTGCAGTTTTTAAATTATTTTGTATCATTATTCCCTTGTATGTATTTTTAGCTATCATCCATTTACGAGTTTAAATTGATGTTTATTTCATTCAACTTTATAAAAGCGTTAATTATTGAGTACCTGTCTACGAGATATCATGAAATTAATTTTGAAGATGAATTTGGAGATAAATTAGGTTGGACCTTGCATAATGCATCCAATCTGGAAAGGCAGGTACAAACTACTATTCCATACTACGAGATTTGTACTTTACAATGAACTTCAATTCTCTTGAACCTTTAAACCGCGCAACTGCAAAAAAATCAAACATTAGAGAAACGGATATGACATCTCCAGGCATTTAAACCTGAGAAAAACGAAAAGAGCTAGAAAAACAAACGAAAATAAAAAGAATCGCGCCAAAAAAAACACACACACAAACAGAAGTAAGTAAAATCATAGAAAAAACACAAAACAAGAAAAGAAAGAGAAGAAATTTAAAATGTAAGCAAGAAAATATCCAAAAAAATTATCAATCATCTACCAGGAAGTTGGCTTCTGTTGCGTAGTACCCGTCCTCCTGAAGATGTCCGAGCATCTAGGTACCTCTCCTTTTGCGGCGTAGGCGGCGGTTTTGTCGAAGCTGCTATGGCCGCATGTTGGATATCTAATGGCCACATCAATCTTCCAAGTGATACGCCTGCCGCAAGCCATTCCAGATCTTCATCCCCCAGCAGCTCCTCCTTAGGCAAGACAGACGACCTCCGCCGTTTGGTGATAGAGCTGACGTCCCACTTGAGCTTGCATCCTTGCTCAAACTTTTTAGTAACCTCCGCATTGTTTCTTGCAGCAGGTAGATCGCAGCCAGTAAGACCTAGCAAATGACTGAAAATGCCGGTAGACAGAGCCCCGTCAGAGTACCCACCTTCTAGCAGCGAAATCAATTTGTTGTTGCTGAAATCGCGGGCCAGCGCTACTGAGTCTTGGGTGAAGCGGTGGTAGAAACTGGTCGGAACGTGGACCCCGTGCCGTCGCATGTTGACGTTTTCGTTTTCAGAGGCGTCAAAGCCAGCGGATAACAAAATCAGTGGTTTGAACGGGGCGAGTTCGGGTGGACTTGAGCCGCCCAGCTTGCTTCGGCCACGCCCGCGCTGAGCTTGAATTATAGCTTGTTGCTCTGCGTAGTGATCGGCCTGACATCTTGTCAGGTATTCTCTAGCCTTGTCAAACAAAACACTGTACTTGGATTGGTACAGCTTCATGAAATCGGCTTCTGTGGTATATTTTTCTAGATGCACGTTCCACACGCACATATTGTGTGCCATAAGACACACTGAAGCGTTTTTGATGTTTTCAGCCGTGGCATACCCTGTCTCTGTTGGAAACGAGTTGATGTCGTGCAAGCTAAAGTATCCAATCTTTGACAGCGCCTTCTCACTACCACGATCTACATCATCTGCTTCGTCAAATCCAGCCAGTTTCCAGCAAATATCTTGGCTTCCATCTCCATGATGCAGATCAAAATCCAAAATCACAGCATGGGTGACACCGTATTTAGCTGCCGCGTACTGGATCGCAATGTGCACATTGTTGATTAAGCAAAACCCTGATGGTGCACAAGTATGTGAGTGATGACCTGGTGGGCGCACTGACACAAACGCACGATCAAACGGTTGTGTCCCCGGTTCGTCTGAAAGCAAAGCGTCTACGGCTTCTTCCACCGCGCCCACCACTCCTTCCAGAGCATTGATTGTGCCTGGAGTTAAGTAAATGTCCCCAGAGTGCCATTCATCTGGTACTTCTACCTCTTTGTTGGCAAGCTTCTCCTTGCTCTGGCTACACAGATCGTATAACCGAGGCGCCCACTTCACGCCATGGACTTTGCTGACATGCGATGATTTCCGCAGATCAGGCTTGCGAAGAGATGCACGGATCTCAAGTTTTTCGGGAGCATGTGCTATTGCGGCCCCAACACCGATCGAGCACGCCATCAACCGTTGTGGCCGTTCCACAATTGACGATTTGTACAATTTAGAAACCCAGGATCGAGAAAACACATGCTCATAAGATAAAGGCGACAAGATCACAAGAGTTCGCGGAGGTTGGGACGGCAGGACTGGGGATTGGATCTTGAGCCGATTGAACGCTGTATAAAACCCTGCTAGCTCTTCCTCTTGAACCAACCCCGGATCCTTAATGTCCAGGTATTCAGAATGTGGCTGGCCTCTGACGGGAGTGGAGGGCACAGATCGATTGTGGTCGCCTATTTTTAACGCTGGATCTGTCAAGATTAAGTCTAGTCCAATATCTGCCAACAGTTCGTTGGCGTCCACATCATCATTCAGGGCCGCCTGCCCAAACCGTTGTGTGAGGCTCTCCATAGCAGCCTCAATCTCTGCATCTGTAGACATTGCAGGTTGTTGTGCCCCAAAACTGGCCATCAACTGGGGGGCCGCATTTTTAACGGGGGATGCTGTTGCACTGTAGAACGGGGTGGATGCAAGCGTCCTGTCAATTGAATCAATACTGGGGCTCCCCTGTGTGGTTGGCGGCGTCGACCTTTGCGATCGCTCGCCTTCCGCTTCTGGCGTTTGTTGTGCCCTGATTTGTGGGCTGTAGCTCATACTGGCGCGATTTGATCGTCGGACACGCTTTGTTGTTCGCTTGTTCGCGGTACTTAGCCGTTTGTTTTGATTTTGATAACGAAAGTAAGAAAAAAGAATTATTTGCATTCACACGTTGCCACATTTTCCGGAGAGGGTAACTATTTTCTACATAACAACTACACTCCGTACCTACTTGACTACTTGAATATTTTCCGGTTCTTCTGATTATCTTCAAAAACCGGTTCTCAACTCATTGGGGTTTTGAAAGGGCTGCTAGAGTTTGTGCGGCTACCATGCTGAAGGTTGGATCAGTTTGTTTTGTTGCCAACCCTTGAAGGAACTCTCGCAAATTGGTGCGTGCTTCTGGCATTAGTTTGATAGTCAACATTGTACAGATACTTTTCAGCCATGCAATTGTTTCTTCGTTGTTCTCATAATTCAGACTGCTCATTTTTGCAAGAACGTCGAATATTGCTTTCTTGAGTTTGCCAATAGTTTTTCCGTTGTTTTTGTAGATAATCTCTAGCATAAGTTCTAGCATGCCTAGCTTCAGTTTATGACTTTCAATCCGGGTCTGAAGCAGCAATCTCAAATAACTGATAGCAGACTGAGTAGCCATCAGCTTCAATTCATCTGATCCGTTCAAGTACGTGCGAAGTTTGAAAATATGGATCAAGGCTAGTGTCAAATCTGGGCTTTCCGCTGTTCCATTTGGAGCTGTGCATTGCATTTTTTGCAGGTCATTGTGAATAATATAGCTATTGAAACCCTGTCGAGAAGGTACATGCTGAATACGTGCTTCCATCTGCGGAAGCTTTTTAAATTTGCAAAACTCTGGGGAAGTGACGAGAATTGCTTTTCCACCATCCAGATTCTTCATTTCATCAATTGAGTAAAGCGTTTTGAACGGTTCATGTTTCTCAAAACTGCTTAACAGCAATAGCCCTAACTCAAAGCAGACGTAGCCTAGAAACAATACCCACATCCGAAGGTCCCTGATTGTCAAATCATATAGTAAAACATCTACAGTTGTCAGCCCAGGTTTTTTTTTTTCCTTCTTCATATATCATCATACCAGTTGATGCGGTCAAGTACCATTGAATTTCGAGGACGGCATATATAATGAAGGCTCCAATGATCCTCCTTTGTACATGAATATATGACATTGAATTCATTTTTATATGATCTTGAAGGATTTGAGAAAGAAACGAAGGGGTGACAATGTTTACAAAAGTCAGTGACTACAATCCTCTTGTAATTTTCATGGGTAAACTCAACCAACATGGATATGAAACGATTACTTTAAATAAGATAATATTGCTACATGAATGAAATATCAGTTTTTGGACTTTTCTGGCGGCGCACTTAGAGCTGCCATTTCCGCTTCGTGTGCTAACCGCATTTCTTTATAGTTATCATAAGAAGTCGAGCCATCCCTGTGTGCTAAGAATCGCTCAATTCGATCAGACTTGGCGACTCCAAACCCGTAATTGCTAACAGCCATGTATACTGTTTTACGGGCTTCCCGCGATGCTCGGTCCCGGGCTTCCATGTCCTTTGAAGCTGCGCTCATCAAAAATTTCATTTGAATCGCTCCAACAACTACGCTTCCCACTGCGACTAGGACAACCATCTTTTTGTGTGTTTCCCATGACTCCTTCTGATACTTGGGATCTTGCTGTTTCTGGTAGTCTTTATAGTCTTGGTGGTAATCATCCCAGGCTGTTCCTTCACGGTCATCTGTTGCCCAGGGATTGACTGTAGTGTATCGGGCAGATCTGGTGAAGTCTCGGCCATAGAAATTCTTGTTTTTGGAGTGTTCATCGACGTAGTCCCACCCTTTTCTGGTCAAGTCATATGCGCTCCGCTTTTTTTCGTCTTTTAATATGTCGTATGCAGCCACAATCTTTTTGAACCGCTCAGCCTTCAATTCGGGCGTTATGTCTGGCATTTCAAGTGTTGAGTCGGGATGATATACTTTTGCTAATGTGTAAAAATGACTTCGTATCAACTTCTTATCAACAGTATCTTTTGTGGTATTGAAGATGTCGTATGGTGAAGGGTACTCCATGGAAGGCCATGGAGGCAACTCTGTGAAAGGGGCAGCATGTGCATAGCAGCGATAAAAACCTAGCTGCCGGTCCTTGGAAGAATGCAATAGGGCTACTCTGCGGCAGCCCTGGCGAAGAGATATGAGTTGAGACATTCGGGATTTGATGTAGTGTGATCACCTACCTAACAGGACTTGGAAAGCCAAAGCCTGCTCAACGAATTAAAAATGACCACCAAGAAACCAAGAAGCTAATAGAAAAACAATAGCTTCTTGCAAGGAAGAGGAAGAATTTCAAGAATGTCGCTCAAGACGTTTAGGAAGGAGACAAGTTCTCAGAGGTTAATGATGGCAACTCCGGTCGGGGTATACTGATTGTGAGTTGAACCCTTTCCCTGCCCATAAAATTTGGGTACAAACTATAGAGAAAACATAGTAAGCTGATTATCGATCAGGTTAGAGTTTGATTTCAATCCCGTACCGGCGTGATAAAATGGTCTAAGTTCAAAGTCCCCGGGTTCAAGAAAAGGACCTTCGGGATGTAATTGAATCAAGTCCTGTTGCACTACATTAACCAAGTTCTCTCTCAACATGAAGCATGTTGGCGACCTGGAGCACATCCAAATATATATTATTCGTACTTAACATGCTTCTATCACCTATCCCATCAAGACGTTAAAGGGACAATATCACCCATTGCTTATATTGTATTCTGCTTTTTCTACAAAGTTCTCTCAAATCTCTTTGAATCTCGGTGCAATGTCAGATATTAGTCGAACTTTATATGATGACATCGGGTTTGCTATTGATAGCCGATACAAAATCTTGAAAGTGCTCGGTAAGGGTACTTATGGGGTAGTTTGTCAGGCGACCGAGGCGACGGTACCAAATGGACGGAAAATTGCTGTAAAGAAGGTCATGAAAATCTTTACCAATGAGACCTTGGTTAAAAGAGCCTTTCGCGAACTAAGATTGATGCGACATTTCCGTGGGCACAAAAATGTTTATACATTGCTCAATATGCATGCCGAATCTCTAACATTGCTCAATAGATAATTAGTCTCTATGATCTTGATATGGTATCACAGGCGCCATTTGATGGACTCTATTGCTATCAAGGTAATTAAGACTTTTGCCAATTCGGAATGCTGGCTAAAACTGATAGAACTTATGGATCTTGATCTGGCAAGAGTTATACAAGGACCTATTGAAATGACTGATCTGCATGTCCAGAGTATGGTTTATCAAATTCTCTGTGGTGTCAAATATATTCATTCAGCAAACGTTATTCACCGTGATTTGAAGCCAGGCAATATCTTGATCAATTCGCAGGGTCAGCTGAAGATTTGCGATTTTGGTCTTGCTCGAGGAATCAATGAAGATACGGAGAGTGAGAGAATTAAAATTACTAGATATGTTGCCACTCGTTGGTATAGAGCTCCAGAGTTGATTATCAGTCAAAGAAACTACTCTACTGCCAGTACACAACCCATGGTCATGTCAAGATATGTCTAACTTAGAATAATAGTTGATCTTTGGTCCGTTGGATGTATCATTTGCGAGTTGGTTGGACGAAAACCTATTTTTAAGGGCAAAGACCATCTGAGTCAATTGACCGCTATTACACAAGTTCTTGGAACCCCGCCAAAGGATGTTATCATGAAGATATCATCTACTTATGTGAGTTATACTCTTCTTTTCTTCTAAAATAGCTAACATGCCCAGGCGTGGGACTTTTTTAGTTCTACAGTTCAATATCAGAAAGTTTCATTCAAGGATTACTACCCAAATGCTAATCCGGAAGCACTCGAATTGATCGATGCATTGTTGCAATATGATCCTAGCGAGAGACTAACTGCCGAGGGAGCTCTCCACCACTATTATCTTCGCATGTTCCACTTACCTGAAGATGAACCGGCTGCTCCTGAAAAGTTTGATTTTGAGTTTGAGAAGCTGAGTCCATCAGAGTTAGAACGTGAGAAATGCTTAAGATCCTAGACTATTTACTAACAGCATCAGGTGCTCTGAGAGACGAAGTACAGTCTTTCCGATGTGAAATCAGAGGAGAGAAATTTACTCCATCTCGGAAGCATCATCTCCCAGGGCGCTCTAGCCGTAATAAAGAACGCTCGGTTTCTTCAGGCACCACTTCCAGCCGAAAGGATAACCATACCTTTCCAGGCCGCAAGGAACGCCACTTGTACAAGGTCAAATAAAAGCTCGTGGAATGCAAATTTCTGCGGATATGAACTCGTGTATACGCATGTTGCTTAAGAATTAATCTTGTTTATTCAATTAGTTTAGTTGGCCTACTTAGACTTGATGTTTCTCCTAGGTCTATAACTAGAGTTGAGATCAACATCTATACTTCCCAACCTGCAAGTTGATGTTGGGATGTATACTATCGTTCATGTAGGATAACACAACCTAACCCTACTCACTTGCTTCCCAAGAATCATCTACCTTCGCGAGTTTCCCTTGATTTCGACAGACGTCAAATAGGCACCATATCTCAATGCAATAAAGATAGACCAGTGGCAAATATATTAGATCCGAAATATGGGCAACCAGCTATCTTTGGTAACGCCTACGTCGGCAACGTTTGCCATTGATGCTTATGTCGCGGAATTACGAACCATCAAGTATACAGGCAATCTGGGCAAGGCCCGATTCCTGAAGACTGTTAAAGGTGTCATTGAGAATGAAATGGGCATGGTAGTAGTGAAGGTTTTTATAAAGCCTTCATCTGATTTTGATTTGAAAGTTTACTGTGATGATATTTTGAGTAAGTGATCCGATCATCGCGCTGTGCCACCTGAATTGAACTAACACGACGAAGAACAACGACAGGTGCTTTCAAGCATAGAGAATGCTTTGCCTTACAGCCAGATTTTGGAAACAGAAAGGGCTGGATATTTAGTCAGACAGCATATTAAGACAAATGTCTATGATCGTATCAGGTATGTTACCATACTCAATGTTGGTCGTTAGCCTCTAATTTCGATTTAGCACTCGACCTTTCCTCGAGCCAATCGAAAAGCTATGGATCACCTTCCAACTCTTGACATGCTTGAAAAAGTGCCATGAGAACAAGGTCTGCCATGGTGATATCAAATCCGAAAATGTTTTGGTTACCAGTTGGAACTGGGTATATTTGGCAGACTTTGCCCCCTTCAAGCCAGTGTTCCTTCCAGAAGATGATCCGTCTCAATTCTCATTTTATTTTGACACGTCTCAGCGCAGATCTTGTTACGTTGCTCCTGAACGATTTTTAGCACCAGGAGAGCAAAAGCAGGGAGACCTGACATTTGCTATGGACATTTTCAGTCTGGGGTAGGCATATCGTCTTTTTTATTTTGACACTTTGCTAATTGGTATAGATGCGTGATTGCAGAATTGTTCCTAGAAGGCGCTCATATCTTTTCTCTTGCTCAATTGTTCAAATATCGCAAGGGCGAATATACGCCAGTACTCAACGAAATTGAGAACACGCATATCCAGGAACTTGTGACCAGCATGACAAGCATAGACCCTAATGATCGATTATCAGCAGAAGAATACTTGGAAAAATGGAAGAACAAACTTTTCCCTGCATATTTTTACGACTTTCTACATGAATTCATGGGTGCTCTCTCAACGCGGAACCATTTCGACACAGATCGCAATCCTCTTAACCCCCAGTCGTTTCTTGACAACCGTGTTACTTTTATCTACGATCATTTTGATAAAGTTGTTGCTCATGTCGGATCAGGAGAGTATCAAATTAAGCTGGAAAAGGACACTCCTTTGGAAGCGACACAAGACATGCTTCCTGTTTTACTAGATTTGCCTGGATGGAAACATATTGTGACCCGCACAACTAATCACAATGTTAAAAAGGATGATGGCGCTTTAATCATTTTGTCCCTTCTTGTGGCTACTATCCGAAATGTGTCTCGGTCATCAATCAAATTAAAAGGATGTGATCTAATGCTAGCCCTGTGCGAGATGATTAATGATGAAGCAAAGCTCGATATTGGTTTGGCTTACTTTCTGGCTCTTCTTGATGATGAGTCTGAATTAGTTCAGGCCGCTGCTATCCGCAACATGACACAAATTCTATCTCTAGTCACTGTTATTACACCTGTGAATGGTGGAATTTTCAGTCAATACATTTTCCCTGACTTCAAGTCAATTCAACACAAATCAGATTTGGTGCGAGCAACATATGCATCTTGTCTGCCTTCTTTAGCTCAATCAGCATCTCGCTTCTTGGAATTAACGCAGATTCTCAAGACGACTGGTTTACTAGAATCTGTTGATCCTGACACAGAAAATGGAAGTTATGCAGCACCAATATCTTATGACAGTCGTCGACAAACCCTCGTCATGGAATTTCAGAACCAAGCTAACATTTTGCTGACCGACAAAAGTGCTGCAGTCAAGAAAGCTTTTCTAAAATCAATAACACCTCTATGCATTTTCTTTGGACGACAGTTGACCAATGACGTTATTTTGACGCATCTTATTACTTACCTTAACGACCCAGACCCCTCACTACGTCGCCAATTTTTTGACTGCATCATTGGTCTCGGTCCTTTCATTGGGCCTACTAGTTTGGAGCAATATATTCTGCCCTTGATGCAGCAAGCACTGAATGACCCTGAAGAATATGTTATTTCAAAAACTTTTGAAGCTTTTGCTTCTTTTGCTGAGCTTGGAGTATTGCGAAAGTCAGAAGTTTGGTTTATATTGAAAATATCGGTGCCCTACATGATCCACCCTAACTCTTGGATCAGAATCAACGTGCTTCGATTTCTAACTGCCTCGGTGACTTGGATGTCACCAGCTGAGCTCTTTTGTATGCTACATCCTATTCTTCGTCCATTTTTGGACTGCGATATCTTTGATTTTTCTCAAGACAATTTGATTCGATCGTTCAAGTCGCCAATAAGTCGGGCACTGTATAATGCAGCATTATTATGGGCTTCAAAGGCACGAAAGTCTCTGTTTTGGAAATTTCCTGCAATGAAGTCTAGCAGAAGCAACTCATTTGAGAATGACAACACGATACCTGAGACTTTTGATCAAGTTCCTAAGTCTTCTGAAGATGAGCAATGGTTAGAACGTCTGAGGGATATGGGAACTTCTTCAGATGACCTGTGGAAGGTAACCGTGTTGCGTGACCATATTTATCGAGTTGCTCGTCTCAGTTCTAGGCTCCAATCAGAAACTAACTTTAATGATTTGCCAAACGAAATCAAGCTTGAAAATCTTGATATCTTTCCGAAGAAAGTATTTTACGACGTTAACCAGGTTTCACCATCTGAAGAGAATCTATCTGGAGGGCTGAA
>JAJMHO010000171.1:0-31263 GCA_030566085.1 Geotrichum histeridarum
CAAATACTGGCGAATAAAATACTCCTCTATCAGCAGCTGGATTTTACCATACTAAACTAGCTGGACTTGACATCAAAAGTCAGTTAAAACTTCAGACAAAATTGATAGAATGTCAAAAATCTCTGAATAGATTGATCAGTGATAAAGATACTACCAGGATTTTCAAAAAGACATTGTTAACTAGACAGTTGGTCAAACTGACTTTTGTTCTTTAAATTTTCAAGAGTTGCGATGCATGATAAATTGATTATAATTTGGATTTAGAATGGAAAGGAAACAAACTCTTGAACAATTGAAGTTTGTATTGCTTCATGACTGAACCATGTAAAAAAAATTTCATGCTTAAGAATATGGGTTGATCTTAGTATTGACGAGTTGCATTGGCTAATAAGAGGTCTACAGTTACAGTCAAGGATACAGAGACTTTATTTCATACAAATATATGGCAAGCCGCAGAAATATTTATCAATAGTTTTCCAGTCACTTTTTGCTTCCACCTTTTTTTTTCCATTGAACTTTTGCTGCCTTTTTGTAGTGCAGGCTGTACCTGTCGCCCAGCACATTTTCAACTAGTTGGGGCCAAGACTTAAAACGTGTCTAGTTCCTATATTGAGCAGATTTGTCAAAGAGCTCCTGTAAAATTCTCATTGCTTAGTACTAATGAAACGCTTAACTGCACTTTCATAAAAATGTAAAGTCTTGTAGAAATTAAATTACCAGTGCTCTTTTCTGACCTTTGAGTTCATTGATATGATATCCCCATGGAAAAATTATGGTAACAATTTTGACCTCTGTTATGAGCCTATTTGAATGGCATAGAATTAAGGAGGAAGCAGACAAGCTGAAGAGAAAAAATATTCAATATGTCACCAGCATTGATGAAGTGTGGGTAATTCATGCTGGAAACACATGCAATACTGAGTGTTGAATTCCCACCAACAAAGAACACAGGAACATTAGTGCATATGGAAAAACATAAAACATGAGTCGAATAGCTGTACTAATTATCGAAATTTATCTACAAACAAGATTTTCATACTTTTCAAGTGTAGAAAGCCTGAAATACCAGTTGTTTATTGAATGTGATTTACCTCTATGTAACTTGAATCAAAATATTGGTAAATGATTGATGTCGGCCTAAAGCTTAAATTTGGGGAGGATGGTTAGCAAGTTTACTTGCATTGAAGATATGAGCTCTACACTGAAAGCTACAGAAAGATTTAATGAGCTTAATCTAATTCCCTCGCAGCTCAACAAGTTGAATGGCTTTGTTAGGAATTTGCGTGAAGTTAATTTATGACTATTCAGATGCCATTATTTCAGGCGTCTGGGGTTTTATTGATTTCCCCAGATTTGACAATATACTAATATGGATTATTCCAACTTCTAAGTAATAAACAAAGTACTAATAGTTTGTTTATTGTGCTCAAAGACAGAATATATACTTTGCTTTCTTTAGAGTTTGATCAAGGTATATAGGCTGTAAAATGATTTACACAAGATTAAAATATTTCTTTCACAGAAAAAGCACCGCTGCTAATAATAGGAACAACAGCCCACAATACGCTGCTGCATGCAATTGTTGTAACTAAAATAGTTTGATATTTTCAAGTCAAAGGTTTAAGTATAAACGATCCAACCAATTGACTGACAACTTCTTCTGTAGCGCAAAATTGGAATATATAAAAGAAAGGCCTGCCAGTTTAGTTTCCATAAGGTTTCTTTAACAATAAAAGAGCATAATTCCGTTTAAGAAAGAATCTATATTAATTACTGCTCAAGGGATAACTGTTTAACATCAATGTATTACAACTTTATGGGAACCCACCTTCTGCAAGGCCTTGCAACCTTGATCTTTTTTACAAATCTTGTGTTTGCTGGTACTCCAACTACCCTGTCTATTCAACCCAGTGCATCAGGCAATGGCATAGACAGTTACGGTGGTACCAGTTGCGATACAACTTGCGATCCTATCTTCCAAACTTATCAAGCATTCCTTGACGCTGGCAACCCTGACAGACTGGCCCCAATACTTTGCCCTCTCACGACCTCACCTTCAGGTTTAGCCAAATCCTATGACAACTGCCATGGATGCTTAGCGAGAAGTCAACAGGGCCTTAGTAACGCCAAATATGTGTCTATGATTAAATTTTGCGACGATTTTATTGCAAAGCAGAAGCCATCTTCAACAGCTCAGCCAACTGCCACACCTAATCATGTCAATGTTGTTCTTGTTGAAGCCGATAATGTTGTGACTGCATTTGATAAGGGGGCTGCTGATATGTTCAACCATTAAACTTCTACAATTCTCAAATTATTGTGCAGTTTAGTGATGAATATTTGTGTTCAAAATAAGCTTTAAAATTGAATGTAATTGTTTATCTCTAACTACTTAGCCATGGTGCAAAGGTTTGGGTTGAAATCTCACCCATAATAAGTTTAGTAAAGTTAAAAATATCTGACAGTATACTGCAAGTTGCCCCCACCAAAATCTATTGATAGATCTGGAACCGCGTGAGATCGAGCCAGTTGTAAATATAAAAGTAGGTAACCAACCAACACAATATTGTGTGAATTCTGATAATGAGCGATCGAATCTCTGTCCTCTGTCCTCAGAGTGTACATCATTTTGCTACATGTAATTATTGAAAGCCTCCAGAAGTTTTTAAAGAATGGAAAAGGCTGATTTCAATGATACTAGAATCTATGTATACGTTAATTTTTAATGAAGTATCAATTGGTCACAGACCTGCAGGGAAGGACTTGAAGATTCTGTCTGCTAAAGAAGCCACTAATATATTTATGATGCATATTCTAAATAAAGGTTTAAAAGCTATTCATAGCCAGTTGCCAAGCGCACCATTTAGTAACTATTTTCATGAAATAAAATTTGTTGAGCTAGAGTCAATGGGTTGAATGCCTTTCATGGTATAGCTTTAGAGCTTAAGGGGTGAGAATTCTAAGAGAGCGTTGTGAAGCAATACCTATTGTCCTAGTGTCATTTGTACATCTCCAGATATTTTAGACTGCTACTCCTACAGGAGAAAAAAAACTGTGAATTCTATGAATGAAATCAATAATCCGTTACACTATACCTCTTGCTCTTCCTCGATTATGAAGTCTATTTCATAGATTGAATTTTCTTTCCGTACCAGATAAGTTGGGTCGTATGGCATTTAAAGAAGCAAAGCCTGTAAGCTTGACAAATAGAGACATTCATTTCACATTTATTATTCTGAATTCGCTAAATTCTAAGTAATGATCTAGTGCTTTATCGAGTTTTCAACGTTTTTATCTAGCGAATAAAGACCAAGAACATGCAACTTACTTTGTTTCTGGGGAAAAAGCATCACAATTTTAATGCACGCAAAAATTCTTGGATCTAGCCTATATTGTGATCATCCTTGATAATAACACTCCAAATTGGGTGCATTCAAGCTAAACAGCCATGGCCACTTTTAGAAGGGCTTCTTGACTACTTATGTATCATGTTATCTGTATGGTATGATTATTGAAGGCTATGAATTATAAAAATCATTTTATTATATTCTACCCTATCGTGACTAGAAGAATTGGCAATGGCACCGTTGTTCAAGTTATGAAAAAGTATATAAGCCAAACGTTTTTGTCCTCTAATCGATCTTTTCAAAAAATCCATCTAAGCATTTACAACTATTGAATCAAAAATTATCCAACATCAGAACAACCACCTGCGTTCCTATACAACCAAATAAAATATATGCAAATGCATTCTTTACTTTCAGTCTGGCTTTTTGCTTCCTCTGCCATTGCCTTTCCGGTGGACCCTGCCTTTCCGGCGAACCCTGCCTCTCCGGCGAACCCTGCCCTGCCAAATCAACCTCCTTCACTACCTCCTGGAGTGGGTAGTAGTGCGCCTAACACACTTCCTAAAATTCCTTCCGAATTTCAAAATTGTCGTTCTACCTGCGAACCTCTTCTCGATCTTTACAACGACAATGCCAAGAGGATGAAACCTGCTGAAAATATCTTAGCTGTAATCTGCCCTGTTGAAGGCAACTCTGATATAAAACAGCAATACTCTGATTGCAGAGTATGCGCTACAAAGGAATCACCAGAATTCAATAGCTATGTGAAGCCTCTTTTCTCTCAATGCGATACATATTTTCTCAAAAAGGCGTTTGGGCTTGGCAAATAGAACAGCATTACCTTGGACTAACTTCAAAATGTCCAAGTTTGTATTCAGATGAACAAATGTAAATAGTCTTGATATTCTTTAATTGTGAATCAGTAAGTCAGCCAGATACTTCAACAGTATACTCTCAATATAATAAAAAATGGAATGAATCACAAACTATCCAGGGCAAGGATATCACAGATCTAATTCTATAGTGATATATAGTGATATCACTATTCGTTGGGAAGAAAAAAAATTTTCAAAACTCCTACAAATGTCGACTATCGAGATCCCAACTCTCACAGTCCTGGCTTCAAGAAAATTCAATGTCTGCTCCATTTCAGCGAGTTCAACCAGTCAGAAGCGTTACGCTTCCTGGAAATTTTACTCCGGAACAGCGATACTGGAGGGGCTTCAAAGTACGTTCTTGATACTCCAACTAGAGCTCTTTTACTAACTCTTTAGAACCCAATACTGGTCAAAGAAAACAATGCCGTCAACCATATCCATTTCAACCCGCAAAGCCCACATGATTTTGCTGTTACAAGTAGTACTCGTGTGCAGATCTTTTCTGCTAAAACTCGACAGGTAGTTCGCACCATTGCCCGATTTAAAGACACAGTTTACAGCGGAGAGTTTCGATCTGATGGTAAACTAGTCGTTGCTGGTGATGCCACTGGATTAATTCAAGTTTTTGACGCCAGCTCAAGAACTATTCTTGCTACGTTACAGCCCACTCAACACCCTACTCATGTTACAAAATTCCATCCCTCATCTCTTACCACCCTGCTCTCGGCATCCGATGATAAAGTTGCTCGACTGTGGGATATCACCTCTTCGACACCGATCGCTTCATTTTCAGACCACACCGATTATATTAGATCTGGATGTTTCATTCCATCTTCCAACCTAGTGGCAACTGGTTGCTACGATAGCATCATTAGACTTTACGACTCTAGAGCACCTTCTTCTGAAGGCCCGATTTCCCAACACGAGCAGGGCGCACCTGTCGAAAGCATTGTTGCATTAAACTCCACGACCCTTGTTTCCGCTGGTGGGCCAACAGTAAAGGTATGGGATCTTACTGCTGGCAAGACCATCAAGACCTTATCCAACTTTCAAAAGACTGTTACAACCTTAGCCGATGGGGGTGAAAAGGGACTATTAGCAGGATGTCTAGATGGTCATGTTAAGGTCTTTGACTATTCTTCTGCCAAGTGGGATGTCAAGTTTGGCTGGAAGTTCGGCGGCGGTGTCCTCAGTACTGGCATTTCGCCTGATCACAAGCATTTTGTTACTGGTCTTACATCCGGTCTGCTTTCTATCAGAACACGAAAAACTGAACCTAAAGTTGCTCAAGGCGTTAAGCAAGGTAGAACTAGCACTTATGCCCGTCTAATGAAGGGTGTGGACTACCATGGCGAGCTAGAACACAGAATTGTGGACGACAACGTTAGAAATAAAAAGAAACTGCCAGTATGGGAACGCCACTTGAAGCAGTTCCGCTGGTCTGATGCTCTGGATGCAGTCCTCATTCCTGATTGCAGTCCTGATCACAGATTAATGATCATGGACGAACTCAAGAAGCGAGGAAAGGTCCGCATCAGTTTATCTGGCAGAGATGAAAACTCACTTGAACCTTTGTTCCGCTACTCCATCAGATCTTTACGTGACTTCAGATCTCTAGCAACTACGGCTGATTTCGTTGCCTGTGCTATTGAAATGTATGGACCACTCATTGAAAAATCACCCGTGCTAGAATCAAAGGTCAAGGAGCTAAGAAACATTTTGAATAACGAGATTGAGGTAGCTCAAAACGCGCAGCGCATTGAAGGCATGCTAGAGCTTCTAGCGAACAGTTGAATGTAATATATATATAGAGAAAATCAATCACTGGAGAACCAGACCAACTTCATTTCATGATCTCGCTGGATCTGTTAACGCGGGAGTTTAAGGTTCGAGGTCCCAATTGGGACAACTTAGTTACCCTCTCCGGAATTCTGGCAAATTAGAACTCAACCTCCGCAGAAAAAACTACTCACTTCACGAAATATTCATGAAACCTCCATAAGTCAGACTGATGTCTCTTATGATGAAAAGAATACCCAGGGGCCTTTCAAGGCAACTGGCAGGGATGTCTCTGCGTCAGACTTTGAAGCCTGCCTGTGGTATTGCATATAGGACATACTCGGAAACCGCATCGCCGGCAAAAGAAAACCAAGAATCAAAGGAAGCAGAAGAAAATCATGAGGGAGTCAGCACCGCACCTAGCTCTGTTCCATGGTACATGAGAGTCAATGAAGATGTTACTCAACTTAATCCGGCTCTCACAGAACCTATACCTGATACCCCAGAAAACTCTCCAGAATGTTTAAATGATTTGGTTCACCACATGGTCAGAGAGCTCGGATTCACAAATGTTACTTTCGTGGACCTACGAAATCGATCTCCTGTTACGGTTTGGGGCCCCGATGCCATTTTAGTGCTTGCTACGGGAAATACTGATCGTCATATTGGACGTGGCACGAACAGTTTAATGACCTTTATCAAGAAGAGATACTCGGTTATTCCCACCCAAGAAGGTATACAGACCAGTGGCTTCTTGAAGGTCCAGCAACGCCGTTTGAAGAAAAAGGCCAAAAAGATGGCAAATTCAGATGAAACTTTCGACTATGCATTAGAAGCCAGTAGATTTGCCAATAACTGGGTTGTGCTGGACACAAAGCTGAACGGAATCACAATCCATATGCTGACTCCAGAAAAACGTGAGGAATTGGATCTGGAGTATGTGTGGGCTGAAGATAAAAAAGCCTTGCGCGAATCGCGGAAGCGCATTGAATTCGAAGATGAAGAGGACCATTTTGTTGAAAGTCGAAGTAGTCCATTCACCACCGGCCAAATCCGCAGTTACCATACATCCAGGAACTTTTCTTCTTTCTCAGCTCGCTGGTCGTCCATACCAAACACCATCTCTCCCTCACCCTCGACTCATATTGACTTTAGTAAGGACGCACTCGAACGGGTCAGAGTCTGTTCCTTTGCCGGAGACTACAAACAGGCGCTCACAGTTGCACGTCCATACTTTCCCACCGACCATGCAGATGCCGAGCATGTACGACTAATTCTCAAAGCACATATCAATCACCTATCAAAACTCAAAAACACACAAGAACCTACTACACTAACCGCAGAAAGCGACGTCATCAAGTCTTTTATCAATACCTTTCCATATTTCCCGACTCAAGCAGATTGGCGGCTGCGACTAATATTTATTCAACACGCCCATGACCTCAATCACGATGCCTTTCCTCTGGAACTTTTGGAAGAGCACCTTGTTAGCCAACAAGCATTTGGCATTTCTGTGGATATGTGGGACGTTGAGTTTGTGGTAAACACTATTGTCAACTCAAAACAGTTTGCCGACAAACCCATGCTAAAGGCTAGCGATCTGAAATCTAAAATAATTCTCTCGATTTTCAATAACTGCCTTCGTTCACAGGGAATTAGTATGACAGCCAACAACACGGTATTATTGTTACTCTATCGTCTATGGATTGGAGAGCCTGAGTTCACACCATCTGCAGCATTTAATGATCCCACTCCTAAACGTGACGAGACTACGGGCAAGCTTCTTATTCAGCGAGATCTGGTACTTAATTCCAAATCTCTCAGTTTGTATCAATACATGGTGGAATCTGGAGCCGATATTACCAAACAATTCCTGATTCTCTCTCTGTCGGCCTTTGCCAATGACAACATTTGGGGTAAATTCTGGAGTCTTTGGGATAGAGTATCCAAGACCAAGGCTGTGGACTCCGAACTTTTTAACAACATGTCTTCACTTGTCGTCAAGAGCGGGAATGAAGTTGCCATAACTCATTTAGTGGAACAAATCGTCCCTAAAGAAGTAATGGCCAACAGTGACTTGTTAACACCTGAGCTTGCTGGTATCCTCAAAACCGCGTTGGATTGCCTTGATCCAAGTGGATATGGCTACTCTTATGTTCGCAAGCTAATTCAAAATTTTGCATAAAAAAACACCAGATATCTTAGTTGAAGTCTATAAAAATTCTTGTAAATACATAAATCCACTTTTGATCCAAGTTCCATCTCTCACGTGCAAAATCTGACCAACTTCAAAACGAAACTTTCAACAAAAACCCTACTTTAGTGACTAAATCATTGCTTACTCCTCTACTTCACTCTCTAAGGAGATATGACGGAAGACAAATTTGTATTTCCTTCAGACCGCTATGGTCTGCCCAAAACCGATCACACAAGATGGAGATTAAAGGTCGACGAACTTGGAAAGCAAAACTGGGTGTACAATCGGAGCGACAACCATATTGAGAAGGACACCCCTTCTAATTACACCAAGTACCAGCTCGAACTGTCCTCATTCAATCCTCCGAAATATCCAGCTCCGAAGACTCCATTTCAAGCTGCTGTCAATGGATTTCGATTTTTGTCATTTCTTCAGGAAGATGCAGGAACATTTCCTTGCCAGTATTCAGGTCCCATGTTCATGATGATCGGATATGTAGTAGCAAAATACTTCACGAAGGTGCCATTTTCTGAAGAGGAAAAGATTGAGATGATCAGATATCTCGTGAATCGTGCTCATCCTGTGGATGGAGGTTGGGGCCTTCACTCGTACGACAAAAGCACAGCCTTTGGAACCACCATCAACTATGTCATTCTTCGAATCTTGGGACTCGATAGAGATCATCCTGCTGTTGTCAAGGCAAGAAAGTGTCTGCATTCTTTGGGAGGAGCTATTGGCAATCCTCATTGGGGAAAAGCATACATGGCAATTTTGAATCTGTACGAATGGGAAGGTGTCAACCCTGCGCCTCCAGAGCTCTGGATGCTTCCTTATCAACTGCCCATTCATCCTGGAAGATGGTGGGTTCATACTCGAGCAATCTATCTTCCTCTTGGTTACTTGTCCGCCAACAGAGTGAAGATGGAACTTACACCGTTATTGAAGGAGCTGCGAGAAGAAATCTATACCAGACCATACGAATCGATTGATTTCTCAAGACACAGAAACACAGTCTGTGGTGTTGATCTGTACTACCCTCATACCAAAATTCTCGACATGGCCAATTACTTTTTGGTTGCCTATGAGAAATACCTGAGACCCAATTGGCTTTTAAAGAAGGCTTCAAATCGTGTTACAGACCTCATCATGAAAGATCTTGAGAATACTGATCATTTGGCTATTGCCCCTGTGAGCAATGCGCTCAGTTCTATTGTGGTATACCTTGAAAAAGGTAAAGACTCTCCTGAATTCCAGAGATACTTATTTCGCTGGCCGGATTTTATGTATATGACCCCCGACGGATTGATGATGAACGGAACAAACGGCGTACAAGTCTGGGACTGTGCTTTTGCCCTTCAGTATGCCATTTTAATTGGTTTGGGAACCCTTCCAGAGTTCCGCGAGACCTTCATCAAGGGGTACCGCTTTCTGTGCCGCTCTCAGTTCGTGGAAGAGTGTGTAGAAGGTAGCTTCCGAGACAAGAGAGTCGGTGGCTTTCCCTTTTCTACACAGACTCAAGGTTTTACAGTGTCTGACTGCACAGCGGAAGCTCTGAAAGCCATCATCATGGTCCAAACTCTTCCTGGATTTGAGTTTCTGAAAGAGGAATTTCCAGTGGAACGAATGGAAAAGTCAATTGATGTTCTCTTGAGTCTACAGAACCGCGGAAGCTTTCACTTTGGCTCGTTTGCATCGTATGAGAAGATTAAAGCTACTCCACTTATGGAAAAACTGAATCCCGCTGAAGTTTTTGGTAACATTATGGTCGAGTTCCCATATGTTGAGTGTACCGATTCTTCGGTTCTCGGCCTGTACCATTTCAGAAAGCACTACGACTACAGATCTGAGGAAGTTGATCAGGCAATTGCAGATGCCATCAAGTATATCATCTCCTTTCAAGAACCTGATGGAAGCTGGTACGGATCTTGGGGTGTGTGCTACACATATGCCGGTATGTTTGCTCTTGAGGCTCTAGAAACACAGGGCCTCACGTACAAGAACAGTGAGACCGTTCGCAAAGCATGCGACTATCTTGTCAAACGTCAAGAAGAAGATGGTGGTTGGGCCGAGAGTATTCGAGTAAGTATTTTTGTATCATTCCTAGGTGTGCCCGAACTAACAATCACAGTCAAACGAGCTGTTCTGCTATGTTCGACATACGTCAAGTCAGCCGGTTCAAACCAGTTGGGCTCTCATTGCCCTCTTGCTTGGAAAATACCCTGATCAAGAAGTCATCAAGCGTGGTATTAAGTTTCTGATGTCAAAACAATTACCTGATGGTTCGTATGGATATAACCATGTCGAAGGAGTGTTCAATCATTCTTGGTAAGTGAAAATTAGATTGATTCAACTTCATGCTAACAATGTTTCAGTGCAATTGAGTACCCGAACTACAAGTTCTACTTCACGATGAAGGCTCTCGGAATGTATACCCTGGCCTATGGTGATGGCCCCGTGTAAATTGATTCTATACAGAAAATAAATGATAGGTATGCTAAAAATGACCAATGGCTAGGTCCAATACATCTCAACTAGGAACAGGAGTAGAGTTGTTGCTTGCCACAACCTCAGCCAGAGCTTTATTGTAAACATAAATCGCTTTACGGATAGAGTCTGTCAAGGGCTGCAATGCTGATTTGACAAGCTCCTGATTCTCAGTTGCCGATTTTTCAACTGCATCAATGCGCTGAAGAGACTTTTTCAGAGAAGCAACCAGTTTTGTTATAGCAGGAGCCTGGGCAGGATCTCCAGACTGGAAATGCAGCCAGAAATGACGCAAGAACTCGACTGAAGCGGCGTGGCACAAGTGAACATGGTCGTAGACGTCTTTTTCAATTTCGCGCTCCTCGTGGGTACGATTACTTGAGGCCTCTTTTGCTCGCAATTTGATTGTGCGGGTGATTTGCTTCTGAGCGCGCGACATGCCGTCTGGGTGCTTGAGACCGGCCTCTTGCAGATCAAGACTGTGCTCTAGGTTGGATTTGAGGTAATTGATGATTTGATCGTGAGATGGTTTTGGAGCAGCGGGTTCAGACGATTCTATAGCAGAACCATCAGGATCCTCTTTGATGATGGTCGTTGTGGCGTGGTGGTCTTCAAGAGGAGTTTTATGCTTGAGATGCAGCTCCATGAAATCTGGAGTAACATCTTCTTCTAACCCATGTAGCTTGAGCTCCTGAGCCAGATTAGTAGCCTCGCTGTTTTTGTCTTGTACTGATATGCTGGCTCCAGAGTCTGTTGGGCCATAAATCATTTTCTGACTGAGATTGTTCATAGATCGAATAAGAGATAAAGCACTTGGCCCTTCGGTGCCAGACCGCATGGTCATGTCTGGTCTGTTTCCCAGTTTTTGGGGATCGCTTTCTTCATTTCCAGCAATATCTAAAAAGAAAGGGACGTTGTAGTCTATATCCGGTGCCATTTCACTGGCCTTTCGTTTAACGCCTGAGAGCGAGCTGTTGTCAATGTAGTCTAAATATTTATCAAGCATCAGGTCAGTGGGGTCTGAGGCCTTCTGCTTCTCGCCACGAAGACTGCGAAACAATCGAGATGAGAAAAACCGAGCCCAAAACTCGCCCTCCGCGATTTTGGGTACACATTCATTGTATGCTTGCTGCACCAAGGGATACTGCTCGAAGATATCCCGAATTTTATCTCTCGATACAGAAACACTTGCCATGTTTTCGCTATTGGTGATGGGTTTAATCGTACTCAATACATTGTATGGGCCTCGACGCTGCGAGATGGCCAATGCATGAGCACGCAATATGTGAACTCGAGTAGTCCAGAATTCTTCGTATGGTAGTCCACCCTGCATGACTGTTTCTTGAAAAGTCTTGGTCAATTCTGCATTTTCCTTGAGCAGACTTTGGTGTAGTTGTAGATTCTGTAACAGTTTCTTGGGATCCAGGCTAACTGTTGAAGTGCGAGCTGAGACCTGGGGGGTTGACACTGCGGAAGCGCTTGAAGCAGATGCGGCAGCTTCAGCAGCGGCTGCTGCTGCTTCTGCTTCCTTTTCTTTCACACTTGCTCGCGCCAGATTGCTTTGTAATGATGTCTGGAGTAAATCTTTGTTCTTGGCCATGACATCTTTGTCATTGAATGTGAACATGAAAGTTGGAGGCTCCTCTACACCAGGAGGAGGCGCACAAATAACTTTCAATCGGCATTTCGCAGAAGATGCTGGTGTTGCCTGGAGATCTAAGCCATTTCGTTAATTTCTACAGCGACAAAGAGATTATAAAAGACTTACTTGTAATCGAAGACAGCATTGCCGACATTTCAGGTGGCCGCTGCTCCGTCGAGGTCTGAAAGTAAAACTCATCACCCTCTGAATCTATCGTCAGGTATCCTGACTTTTTCTTATAGATTGCAGGATTTGACGTTGGCGCCATTGAGAGGGTTCTTGAGCTCGAAGGTCAGAGATCTAATGGGTTCGAACTCAATCGCGATATAGGTGAATTTCATCAGTCTGGCACGTGATCAATTATTGCATAACTGTAACAGAGTTCGTGACACAAGCTCTTGCACAATACACTTTCAAGAGAGTGGATGAGCACTAGCAATGTTCATGGCGTAGTGGAGGCAATTGGTAAACTAGAAAGGGAGATATAGGTGAAATGAAGATGATTTCTTCTATCAAGTTATGTGCTACTCAAAATGTCTGGCGGGTATGAGACTGTTCTAGGGATCTCATTCGGAAACACAAGTTCTTCTATTGCTTTTCAAAAAGACTCTAAAGTCCAAGTCATTGCAAACCAGGATGGAGACCGGTTTATTCCTTCTGTGATATCGTATGTGAATGGTGTCGAGTTTCACGGGTTGCCAGCAAAGAACCAATTGATCCGCAATCCCAAAAATACAATTGCCAACTTCAGAGATTTCCTGGGCGAACAATATCAGAACATTGATCCTACATATTGCCATTCCAGTGCACACCCGAAGGAAATAAATGGAGAAATTTGCTTTGAAGTGACTGCTGCAAACAATGAGGAATCTTCAGGGTCTGGAGTGTTTACCATTGAGCAAGTTGTGACCAGCCATTTAGCTAGTCTGAGAGAGTCAGCTTCAGATTTCATTGGCAAACCAATTGACGGTGCTGTTATTGCAGTTCCAACTGATTTCAAAGACGCTCAAAGACAGGAACTAGTCAATTGCGCTAAAAATGCTGGGATTGAGTTCATGCAAGTCATTAACGAGCCCACAGCGGCTTTGCTAGCTCACGTTGCAGCGCACTTGAGCCCAGGAAAATCCGGCCGCAGTGACAGCAGCATGATTCTTGTCGTTGACATTGGGGGAACCAGAACTGACGGAGCTGTCATGACAAACCGCGGAGGGATATTCAATATCTTGGCCACTCACCATGACTACGAATTAGGTGGGTGCAAACTTGACGAAGCACTGATTGAATATGTACGCAAAGAGTTTGAGAAAAAGCACAAGCTGAATCCTATGAGCGAACCTCGTGCGGTTGCAAAGCTCCGTGCTGAGAGTGAAACCGTCAAGATAACTTTAAGTAACACGGCAAGCACAACCTTTGCAGTGGAGTCATTGATTGAAGGTATTGATTTTCATATTTCAATCAACAGAATGCGGTTTGAGCTTGCGGGACGGTTAGTGTTTCACCAGTTTGCCGGATTTGTAGAGCACCTTATCAAGAAAGCAAATCTTGACGAGCTTGACTTTGACGAGGTTCTTCTGGTTGGAGGTAGTTCATTTGTGCCCAAAGTCGCTTCCACTATTGGGTCACTGTTTGACCCTAGTAAGACTGCCATCATTTCACCTTCCACTGACTCTAGTGCAGTTGATCCTCGTGAACTTGTAGCTCGTGGTGCTGCGTTACAAGCGTCTCTCATTTCCATTTTCGACCCTGAAGAAATTCAAGAGTCTTTGCAACCAGTCGCCACAGTCGCACCCCATACTGTCAAACCTATTGGAGTCAAAGTCGATGGAGATCTTCAGTTTGTAACAATGGTTGAGCCTAATACTGCCTTGCCCTTCCGTACCTCGTTGGTATTTGAGACTGCTGCAGGGACAGAGTCTGTATTGATTGGAATTTATGAAGGCGAGTCGGAAATAGTAGTAACCCACGTTTCACAGCCAGCCCCAGTCAATAGGGATGACGAAGACAGCTGGAGTGAAGATGACCAGGAACAGCAACTTCGCACCAAGATTGTAAAACCAGGTAAAAAACTCGCTGAAGCAGGTCTAGTTGGCATTACAAAGGGCAGCAAAGTGGAAGTTCAAATCAACATTACAAGGGATTTGAAACTTCAAATGGCAGCAAGAGAGCTCAGGCCAGGTGGGGTCGCGATCAGAGGGGAGTTGCCATGCGCCACATTTACTTGAAGAAAGTTTACTTGAAAATACCAGCACATATTAACATCAAATTAGCTCAACTCTTTCTAGCAAATAATACTTATATTTTCTCCATATTGAATCCGTTTTCCTACTGCTGCTTGCACTCGGGCTGTTCGCCACCAGAGGCACCTCCACCGGGCTTGATGACAGAGTCATCTTGTTCCTCGTCTTGGTCCTCATCATCCTCACTGTCTTCCTCGTAGTCATCGTAGTCATCTTCCTCTTCGTCCTCCTCGTACTCCAGGGCCTTGCCGGTGTACCAGTCAATGGCCATCTTGATCAGGTTCTTGATGGCCTCACCGGTCTGGTAGTCCATCTCTACCTCCTCGAACCCACTTTGGTACTCGTCGTCGTCTTCGGCCTCTTCTGATTCAAGCTTGGAGGGTGAAAAGAAGTTGAAGAAAGAGATTTCAGGTGAAGTCTTCTCGACAGTTCTAGTTTGCTGGGTGCGCTTGTTGCGCTGCTTGCGCTTTTCAATCTTGATGGTCAGGTTTTGCTCTGGGGACTTCCAGTCGATTGTAGTTGCCTCAGCGTGGTCGAAGGTGTACTCACCCATAAACATGGGGGTGTCTTCGTAGTAGTACTCCTTTCTCAAAATCTTGTTTGTGAAGAAAGGATTCTCACTGAATTCAAAGATAAGGGCAAAGCCAGGCTGTTCAAGGTACTCCATGCGGATGTCAGTGAGGAAGTGCAGTGCCTCCTCATCGCGCTCAGTAAGAGTGTCGGTGAGAGCAGGTAGGTTCTTAAGAGCAGTACACCAAAAGTCTGGGATACCCTTGACGTCTTTATCTTCTTCCTTGGCCTCCTTCTCCTTAGTCTCTTCCTTGGCCTCATCCTTCTCGGCGTCTTCCTCCTCAGCAATCTCCTCAAGACGAGGAGCCTCCTCATCGAGCTCATCTTCCTCCTCAATTTTCTTGCCCTTCTCAATCTCGTCAGAAGTGGGTTCAACCTCACCAGAAATAATCTTGGCGCGCTTTTGATACAAGGGCTCGTACTTCTTGTGCCACTTCTTTTCCAGAGCGACGATTTCCTCTTCCAACTGAGATTCCAAGACGGCGTGTTCGGCCTGGATGGCCTTCAATCCGCGGATTCTGTCCTTGACAGCCTCAGGAAGGCTGTCAATGTAACCAGAGGGGGCACCCACGAGGTTTCCCAGCTTACCCTGAATCATTGAGATGAGCGAAAGGTTGTTTGCAAGGGAGGTGTCGCCATCCTCAGAAATGGTGGGGACGCTTGGCTTAGCATGGGCAGCGCGCTGGATGAACGACGAGGCCGCGGTGGCAGGTGTGTTCTGTGGAGTTGGGGCTTCCGAAAGGTTGGATATGCGCGTGTTTCTAATGGGTTCAGCCATTGTGAATTAGAAATGCAGAGTAGAATCGATTGATGAGAGATCTGGAGACGTGTTGATAAAAAGTCTGGGTGGCGATTGAACGAAAACACGGGGTGCTGCTATATACTTCGAATAACACGAGTATAGGTTTGATGGAAAGAAATAATACAAAGCAGGGTGGAAGGGAGAGAGAGGAGAAAGAGGAAGGAAATGGGAAAAGTGTTTGAAAGGGAAAATTTTTGGGAAAATTTTTTTGGTTAAAGTTTGGTTGAAATTTGGTTTGCTTGGTTAAGCTGGAGTAAGATCTAGGCATTTAAGGTGTGGGTCTGTGGTAGGACCTGTGGCGGAAGGCCCATCGCAGCTCCGCATGCAGTTAACTACACGCCAGACCGTTGTAAGTTTCAAGAAGGATCTACCACAGAATGGTTTAGGGTAGGGGTATTCACTAACCAGACATTAACCACATTCTGCTGATACAACTTGCATGGAGGTTAATTTGGGAGTGTGTCAAAGTTCGCTTCGCTGGTCAGAGACACAGCTGGGCAATGACTTGCAATGTCTGAGATAGCAGAACTGGAGGAGTGGGTTGTAATTCAAAGGAGGCAACGATGATAGAGGAGTTTTTACCGTGTAATTTCACAAATGTTGAGACAAGGTAAGAAGTGTCTAATGAGTTATCCATTCCATTAGGACCGTATTCATCCTCTAGATCTTATCGATCTCTTCAACGTTCAGAGTCGACCTTCATGTGGTACAAACTCAACGAAAGAATCCCAGTCAGCACTTTGCCTGCCTTGTCATCTGTTGTTGGACTATCCCCGCATCGGTATATACAGATAAGCAGCTTTTAAAGTGAATTCAGCAGTGAAAACTAGTGTGGTTGTTAGGATCGTGTCAGGTTGCCCTCAAGAGTCCCTTTGTGGTGATTTGGCACCATCTTTAAATAAACAAGGAATCAAGATGTAAAGGATATATAAAGGCTATATTCCTCATTAGATGTCTATCTGTTTGCATATATGGAATATCAGTTTCATGTCCGACATTGCTTTCGGCTTGATAGAGTTGAATTAACTGCATATGGGGATATGGGCAAGATAAGGCTGCTGAAAATTGAACCAAGATCAAGCTCCGGTATCTGATTTAAAAGCCACGAATTTCCTCGATATTGATATTTAAAAGAAACAAAACCAACGAGCTCCCATCAGTTATATTGCTCTCTACGATCTGACTGCCATGGCCAGATATTCCTTCACTCCAAGGGCGTCGACTTCGTTTGTATCGCAGTTCGTCAGCGCTCCCAGTCGCAACCAGGTACAAACCCAGACGATCTCAGTCCTACCCCTGAGAGTCGTGGAGTGCACTGGAGGCGAGTTCAGCGCGGCCCATGCTGTGACCAACGTTGTCAGTAAGTACGATAATGTCTACTGTGCGCGAAGGAATCATAGCACCGTTGTGTTTGCGATAGATTCACAGATCGGGATGATCACAGAAATCAATATCGTAGCCCCTCCCCCTAATAGATATTCTTGTCCTGTGCAGCATATTGCTATATTTCCGGCTATGACACAAAACGACTTGGTCGAAAGAACAGACGAGTACCTGAAAGCTTCTACGATCAGTCATCTCTTTACACACAAACACGCACCGGTCAAAGGTCGACCGTCAGACGATATACAGCAAGACTGGGAGCTCTTCCAAGGAGAGCTAGACCAAGAGCCGCGCGAAGACGAGGACACTTGTGTTGCTCAGTATCACTTGTGCCATGCCCTGTACAAAGATGACTTGTCGAACTATGGACAGGTACTCGACATGGGAGATCACCAAACCCGACTTCATTCAGTGACAGGCCCTGCGAGCAAGCACCTGCAGGGCCCCAACGATGAATCTGGTACATATGCGCTGGGTATAAGTACAAAATCTTCACATGCAATAAAAACCCGAGTTTCGGACTCGAAATGGAAAAGCCACGGGCCGTTGGAGCCGATAGCGTTGGCATCGATTCCCAGATCGGACGAGTATCGCCACATGAGAATCCGGTTGAGCAAACCCGTTGTGTGCAAGTACGTCGCTGTCAAATTTTCTCATCCCTCGGAGCGAGATTATCTCAACGTTGATGTAGAGAACTTTGCTATTCGGGGAGTGGTTAACCAAAGTTCGCCCATCACGTTTGCCTAAACTGGAATAAGGTTGACTGATCAGGTAGGGTCAGACAGAATCCGGGCAGGTTTAGAAGCCCTAAGAAGCAGGAAGGTTAACGGTTGGTGGGTTTTTGGAAGAATATGGATGAGCGGAATGAGGGAATATCCCGCCACAGACTGACTACCTAGGACAGCATTGTTTACGGTCTGAGCACATGTGGAAGCCTAGAAATTGTAGGCGAGGCTTTGACCACTATACTCTACACATGATATATATTATAAAGATAGACGAAATAATTATTAGGGCCATGGATAAGTTTATTGTTTATAGATATTATTTCAATGCCATGATCATCATCCTTCGTCATGAGTGATACTTCGCCTCAGTGCCCTGAACGGCTATACCGTTGAATCTGATAGACTTGAAACGTGCCAATGTTTAGTACTTGCTATACAATCACTAGTCTCATCTCCCTCAAGAGAATTCATAAAAATCCTTGACCTACATGAGCAAACCGCCGAGACCAGACTTAACCAAATAGCTAAAGGTTCTTTTTTAGGCCAAGTTCTGTGGTTGCCTTTAATATTTTGCATATATGTATATTCCAGACTTTTTTTTTTTTTTTCTTTTATTTTTTTTTATTATTATTATTATTTTTTTTTTCATATTTGTTTGTTCCCCCATTTTCCTAATTTCCGACCATATATATTAGCCTCTTTCGTCCTCCCTCACCTTCCTCGTTTTACCTTCCTACTCGCCACAGCCTTTTCATCAGTCTTCACTCGACGCTTTTGCAACTTCGACTATATTTGTATTATATGGACACCCTTGAACCTAGTATATCACCCCTATGGAACTGCAAAACCGGTGCACGTTCAGACCCTCTCCTTGACGAGGAGGACGCACCTGTCCCTTCAGCTTCTCAACCAAAGACGAAGAAACATGCCCTTAAACTGGCCAAACAACTGGCAAGGAAACAAGCTAGAGCTCCTGCCCCTGTAGTCTCCGCCCCCCAGCCTGCCAGCAAACCCGAAACCACTCAGTCAACTGTCAAGTCGGCTACCATGTCGTTCTCCAAGATAGCTATCGTACTGATTGCCCAGCTTCCCCTGCGCGCAGCCTACCCCCTGACCCATTTGATGCATACAAGTGGTAAGGAAGAGGCCCCTGTCGAAGAGGCCGGTGATTTCTGGGTCAACATGAGTATTTCTGTCGTTTTGGTGCTCATGGGTGGCATTTTCGCTGGTTTGACTCTTGGTCTCATGGGCCAAGACGAGGTCTATCTGCAGGTCATTCAGCAAACCGGCGACGAATCAGAAAGAAAGGCTGCCGGCAAGGTCTTGTCGCTGCTGAAACGCGGCAAGCACTGGGTCTTGGTCACCCTTCTCCTCAGTAACGTAATTACCAACGAGTCGCTGCCTATCGTTTTGGATCGCTGCCTTGGCGGAGGCTGGCCTGCTATTGTCTCCTCCACTGTGGCTATTGTTATCTTTGGTGAGATTATTCCCCAGTCTGCCTCTGTCAGATATGGCTTGGGAATTGGCGCGGCATTTTCCCCTTTTGTCCTTGCTCTCATGTATCTCATGTATCCAGTTGCTTATCCTGTGGCTATGCTTTTGGATTATATTTTGGGAGAGGACCACGGCACTGTTTACAAGCGAGCAGGTCTCAAGAGTCTCGTGGGACTCCACAAAACCATGGGTGTGGAACGCCTCTCCGACGATGAGGTCACGATTATTACCGCAGTTCTCGATTTGAAAGACAAAGCTGTGCACAAAGTCATGACTCCCATGGCTGACGTCTTCACCATGAGCTCTGACCGCGTTCTGGATGAGGAAACCATTGAGGAGATCCTCCACACCGGCTTCAACCGAATTCCTATTCATGCTCCTAATGAGCCCACTAATTTTATTGGTATGCTTTTGGTTCGTACTCTCATCACCTACGACCCAGAAGATGCTTTCCCCATCTCGTCCTTCCCTCTTGCTACTCTGCCGGAAACAAAGCCCGACACTTCTTGCTTGAACATTCTCAACTACTTCCAGGAGGGTAAATCCCATATGGTTGTTGTTTCGCTTACTCCTGGTGGCGCATCCGGAGCTCTCGGTGTGCTTACACTTGAAGACGTCATTGAAGAACTCATTGGTGAGGAAATCATTGACGAATCCGATGTCTACGTCGACGTCCATAAGGCTATTAAGCGTGTTCAACCTGGTCCCCTGAAGCGCGTGACTGTTCACAGCTCTTTCACCCCCCGCAGCTCTATCGGCTTTGAAAACGTCTATCATGCTCTGATTGCGCAGGACGGCATGGCTGATTCTTCCATCAAGCCTAAGCTCAATCCCCTCAACAAGGCGTCCAACCCCAAGCAGACCTCCAACACCAAGGTCACCATCAAGCCTGGTGTGGACTTTCAAAGCCCCAAACCTCATGTTTCCAACCTCCACACCCAGCTCATGTCGGCTTCTCCCAAAAGCAATTACGGATCCGTCCTCCCCACTGAGCAAGACGCCGTCGACGAGGCTCTTGCTCGCAACTGCAGCAACACCAGCAATCACAACACTAACTACCTAGATGTACCTAACTCGCGAAACGCTGGTAGCACCCCTGGATCTGAAGTGCATAGTTATCGAACTGGAGGCATAATCGAGTCAGTAGTCAATGTGCAAGGTGTGTCCAAGACAATCATTGAGGACACGGCGTCGTCCCTGAATGCTGCAAATGATGTCATTTCAGGTGCGTCGTCAACGTCGTCCCGATGGAGTCGTAAGAGTGGCGATGATACTAGCGAACCCTTGCTGAAGTGAGTGAATGAGTGATCAAGAGGGTTCTGATGACCATGGTAGAATGAAAAGCTACACAAAAACACTCAAAAACATACACACACATTTAATTAATACATTCATACATTATATATCTGTTATCTTCATAATATATATTCTTTTCTTCATAACCACCTTTCGATGTCTAAATTGACCTTGTAGGTTGCAAGACCAGAGCCCCTACTCCAGTACGATTTTCCTGATCCCCTCCAACTTCAAAACACTTAGACCATGTTTGTTCCATACCTTGATGGTTTTGTAGCGACCCTGTCGCAGCGAATCCGAATGACCGTAAGGGTGACGTAGGAGGCTGGGAGTGACAGCTGGGATTTCAGTCCTTTGCTAACGGTTATGTACGGCGTGATCTGCACTCTCTAAGACATGGGCATGGCACCTCACAGCAAGCTTATTTAGCTCTGTCTTTAGTGCAAGAGTCGATAACCGGTCTCTCAGTTCCAGGCCACAGACTAAGTAATGGTTCATTGCAATCTATACAGGGTCTTGGCTCGCCGTGCCTGAGAATAAACCTCACGCAGTGCGCTGGTTTAGGCCCCATACTCTGGTAGGCTGATATATCGCTACTCTCGGGACAGATGTCATCCTGCATTTGCGAATCGCACACTAAACTTCATGACGAAATGATGTTCGTATATTTTAAAGTTGTTTTCAGGACACAAAACTTCGATTCGTACTGAGATCAGACGACATGATGCTAGTTAACGAACGACACGTTTTTGTCCACGGCTCCATATATATAATCCACATTGAGCTTGGCATTGGTGTATCAGTTCACTTAAGGATCTATAGTTCACTTGATTCCTAGGCCTATTCTTCTATGAATTCCCAGCAAAGCAACGGTCTTGAACTCAGTTCGATTCTTCATTGATCTGGATTCGGAGAGCGTGAGCTTTGATACAACCACTTCAAAAACGGTGGAAGTCACAGTAATAGGCATATTAGAAATTTTAATTCTTTCTAAAGGGTTGATCTTGAATCACAATTCATAATTCAACAGTCGCACACATCCATCTACAGCGATGCCTCGTAGCCTGGGTAATCAAGAAACTTGACCTGAGTTCAGTGTAGAACTTGGCATTTTGTTCCTCGTGTTAATAAATTATTCTACTATGCGAGTGTAAATTAGTGCCGTCTTTCTGTACGATCGATATACCGCAGACGAGACTTATTTTATATATTTTATAACGAAACAGAACATGGTTAAGTGATTCTTTGGTTTGGTGTGCAGATGGTTAATGTCTATGTCGACTATATAGTGATCTACAGTCCGAAGTGTAACTTCCCAAAAGCACGGCTGACTCTTTAGGGTTTTGTTCTGTATTAAGTTAGGGCTTCTAACTGTTCAACTTCCTATTTTGGTTTAAGAGTAAGTAATTATTGTCCTTAAGTATTATTCGGGCTGGGTTTTTCTTACTCATTACCAATATATTATCTTACTCAGCAACTATTGCTTTTGTACAGTTTTTTATGGCAATTTACTATGCATTACCTAAGCCCATAGATTTTGGCTGGTTGAATTTTTCCAAGTGTGATTTTTTTTTCGCCGTCTCTTTTCCTACTCCTCTCGCTGCTTGAGCTTTTTCGACAACCAAAACACTCACGACACACACATCAAAATGGTTCCAGGTAGGTAGATACTGCAACTCACTGGAGCATGCGCTCGTGTAGCGTCAAGTGCTCTTTCTCCTATGGTTCATGTTGTTGTCAAGTTCGTTCTGTCAACGTCCGTCAACAAACCAATGTAAACCTCTAGTCCTATCGTCGTGATTCTAACATCATGTTTCTAGCTACTCAAAAGAAGGCTCTCGACGCCAAGAAGGCTGCCCTTAAGGGTAACAACCAGCACAAGGCCCTCAAGGTCCGCACCAGCACTTCTTTCCGCCAGCCCCGTACTCTGAGCCTGCCCCGTGCTCCCAAGTACCAGCGCAAGTCTGTTGCTCACTACCCCCGCCTGGACGAGTACAAGGTCATCAAGAACCACGTCAACTCCGAGGTTTCCATCAAGAAGATTGAGGAGAGCAACACCCTCGTCGTCACTGTCGACATCAAGGCCAACAAGAACCAGATCAAGGCTGCCATCAAGAAGCTCTACGACGTCGAGGTCGCCAAGGTCAACACTCTGATCAGACCCGATGGCTCCAAGAAGGCCTTTGTCAGACTCACTCCTGATCATGATGCTTTGGATGTTGCCAGCAGAGTCGGTTACATCTAAAGGAAAAAAAACGATGTGTGTTTATATGTATATCTAATTAATCTATCGTTGGAAGTAGAATGGGATTTGCATGAGGAATCAATCTCTGTTATCTGTCATAGTATTCAAGTTGTGTAGACCAGCAGACCGTAGTTCAGACCTGCAAAATATCGCGTTTGTATAGCCCTATATGGTTGCCAATTAACGTCCACATTGTAGAGGACTGGAGACAAGGTTAATGTATTTCTATAAATGAAGGCAAAAGCCCAATTAAATTAATACTTGAACTTGATATTTTCTTCTATCATCATTACATGCCATATTATGTGAATTAAATGAAGACACTAGTTCTCCAATGTCAAACTTCAACAAACTGAAGTGAATGCTGGGGTTTTAAAATTATGCACACTTTTAATCAAGACCAGGTCAAGATCTTGCCGTGACCCACTCCGATTTTAGACAACAAGCAAAGCACAAAGGCAATAGACATGGCGACTCCCGCAAACAGCTGAGCGCCCCAAAAGGTCTCGTGTTGAGTCTTGAGAATGGCACCGGCAATAGGTGCACCCATAAGCAGACCAAATCCGCAGATAAAGAATGACAGACCCATGCGAGCACCGATGATACTCATATCGGGTGTGATTTTAGAAATGCAGGCAGGAGGAATACTGACAAACGCGCCGGAGAAGAAGCCATAAAGAACACAGAAGACGGTAAGACCAGCGGTGTCCTTGATGCGGATCCAACAGAGTAGCAGAACTGCACTGCAAAAAGTGCAGCAGGTAATCACATTATAAGGACCGACCTTGTCAGCGATAAAATTGGGAATGATACGACCAAACACACTTCCTGCGTTGAGAACAGCCAGCAGGTAAAAGGCATAGTTCTTCTCGACTCCAATTCTCAAAGCGTACGTCTGGATGTAGAAAAATGGAATATAAAGACCCATGAAGCCAAACAGGAGACCAAACGACAAGAAAAGGAACGGCACATCTCTGAACGACTGCCAGTGGATCATCTGGCGGCCCTTGCGAGGGGGCAAACGGGGTTTGAGCAAGGTCCAGGCCAGAATCATACCGCCAAAGATCATGAATCCGATAATTCTTGCGGTCCAGGGAAAACCGAGTTTAGGGATCAGTCTGTACGCCATGATAGGGTAGATTACACCGCCCAAGGATGAGCCGGCTGCGCAAACACCAATGGCAAACGCTCTTTTCGTGGTGAAGTACGACGAAATGACGGCGACAGACGAGACAAAAGCGCAGGAACAGCCAAGGCCAACCACAATACCCTGGGATAACAGAATCTGGTAATACTCGGTGGACAGCGAAGACATCATCATGCCAAAGGTCATGACGACGGCTCCAATAAGCACAATGACCCGGGCATAGCCCATATCAATGAGTGGGCCAACGACCACAGAGAAGTTGATAACCAGGAAGCCCTGGATACTCCCAATCCATGATATACTAGACGAAGTAGAGGTCGAGAGCAATGTTTCCTGATAGTATGTTTGGAAGACACCAAAGGTATTAACGACACCCCACGAATTAAAAAACAAAAAGAACCCCGCTAGCACTTGTAACCATGCCTGAAGTCCTCCGTTTGGAGGGGGGCCGACTGTGGGTGGGGATAGGGCTGATTGTTCGGCCGAGGCAAGCGGTTGCGACTCGAGGGTTAGTTCCTTGCCATCATCACCAGAGCCCGGCTTTTCAGACTTGACGATGTCTTTGATGATGGCCTCGCCAGTCGTCGACGACACAGAGGTTTGGTTTTCAACGTCGACAAAGTATGAGGGATCTTCGGTCTCCTCCGAAGCCCCTTGGGTATATTTCTCGTTCAAGGGCGACATATGTTAGACCTTGATTAAAAGACTGTAAGCAAACTGTTAACTGAAGAAAGGATGGAACACAAGTCGAGGGAGGGGCTATTCGATATATTTATACATGAATACAAGAAGGATAAGGACTTCCATTCAACCATGCATGGCTAGTTAGAGAAAAGAAAAGCTTGACATCATTTGAAATCAGATTTTATTTTTATTTTTCTTTGGAGAAGACCATAATCATTTTCTATCGGCCTCCCCGTACTCCGACCCGCTTGCGCGGCTATAATAGTCAACTCAAGGAATTAAAAGCTAGCTGACAAATCCCATGCTGACTCATAGTACAGCTTATAGTGTACGGCTGGAGTATACGGCTGATACAAGTACCATCGGGTAAATGTTCCGAGGGCTCAAGCCGGGTACAGCCTTGCGTCAGCTTGATAGATTTGGCTGGGATTTCGAGGCGATAATAACACTGAAATCAATTATTAGGGCTTTAGCGAGGATAAAAGATAGAAGCTAGTTGAGCCAGGTTCAGCCTGACAAAGTTAAGGAATGAGCTGCGGATGTTTGTGGTCTGACGGAAGACAAACGCCGTTGGAGACTGGATATCATGGTAGGCTTACTTCTAGAGAACATCGAGTGTATTTAGTATGAGTGTACCCAGGAAATAACCGTTTTTTTTTTTTTTGATTTCAAATAACAGTGCGTCCAAAATGTTCTGAACTGGGCGTTTTGCATCAACGTGCTGTGCTTCTGAAGGGTGCCTTTGCGCGAGCACAAGCCCAGTAATTTCGCTCAAGTACGTACCCTTCTTGTTTGTTTAAACCAATATACATGCCACCCAAGTTTGCATTTTAATAGCCGAATTTTCTTTTGGTACGAGCGCCGTCCATATGATGCAATCAACAATTTCCTTAAATCCAGGCAAGGCTGAACCTCTAACGGGAAACCGTAGGCACCGGCGGGCCCTGAAATGATTGCAAGCAGCGACCCTTTGACATGCAATAAACGTTTATAGAATCAAAAGCCGATGCTAGAACAGTTCTTGGCAAAGCAGTTTAATTCAACTTGGCTTCTTTTGCCTTTTGATCATCTCTCTTGAGGGTACACAATGCGTAGCAACCTTCTTATCCCCGTGCTGGCACTTGGTCAATGCTGAACCAGTTTGTGTCGGCTCTTTCATTCATAAAAAAATGATTGGTAAGACACTTTTGCTGATCTTCCTCGAACTTCCATGTAAAATCCGGCGATGCCGATATGCCAGGGTGATACTTTAGTGTTGATCTTATTAATCAAATCTCTAACTTCCTGGTCTGTGGCAGAATGAACCAGCTAGCCCACAATATGTGAACAGTCTAAGCGTCGATAAAGAAAACAATAGCCAGACCGAATCGACCTGCTGCGTCTCAAAATGCACCTAATCTGGCATATATCACAGTTGCTCTTCACCAATCTCATTGCAACTGCCACTAACGTCTCACGTCCTAAACACTTCAGCTTGACCAGTCTTCAGTCTGAACTTAATTAAGTCTATGTTTTGCGGCTATGAAACCAACGCCCCAGACATAAGACCCACTGGCATCTCAAACTATGTAAAAAAAAGGACGCCATCAGCCAATGGTCAATTATAAACACCCCCCTCCTTATACGTTTGGGCTACAGTTGCCCTCGTTGAGGTTTATACTTGAATAGCCTTGAAGTCAAAATCATGAGGCGAGCCAACCTACGACGAAGAAACTTTGAGGGCTGTTGTCGGCTAATCCTCATGCCATCTAAAGCCCCATACATTCCAAATCTACCAGATACCATGGACAACACTCGCTGCCTTCATCTCGCCTCCGCCCCCCTGCCATTTCGGGAGCCTCCATTCTTATCAGCGCACTACAGGGAGCGCTGAAAATGAGCAACCTTTTTTGTCACTTTTTTTAAGCTTTTTTGTTTTAATTTATTCGCAATGACGTTGACCTAAATAATGACCTCCTCACTAAGAGCTCGCTTTAGTCCCTGAACTTTTCCTGTGCAGTGATTCATTATTTACCCTGGTGGAACTCGACAGCCTCCTACAGCACCCTCCTTCTTATCTTGCTACGTCACCTCTGGTTCTCGCTACTGCCAGTGTCCTCTTGTGGATGACAGGTGGTTAGGGCACATGCTCCTCCCCTTACCAGGCGTGCCAACAGGCCACCCAGCACAGGGCAATCCACTGGGCCACTCACTGAGCTTCATTGTATATAAAAATTATTATTGTATTTGTACTCATATCTCTCCATCAATTGCTTCTCACATATTTTTTTTCTGTTTTGTCTGTTTTGTTTGCTTGTTTAATTTCATGATGCACGCGTGTTGGGTCACACCCTCCTTACAAGATCGTGCAGCTCTTCTTCTTGCGCCTGCTCTCCTTGACCATGAGGGCGGCACGGGTAGCGTGCTCAAAGACCTCCTTGACACCTTCTTGGGTCTTGGCAGAGCATTCCAAGTACTTGAGAGCACCAATCTTCTGGGCAACAGCCTGACCCTCATCAGTAGTGACGGGGCGCTGGGAAGTACGCTTGAGCTCCTCAATGGTCTTGGGGTCGTTTCTCAAATCGGTCTTGCAGCCGACAAGGATGATAGGCACACCCTGGCAGAAGTGGAGGACCTCAGAGATCCACTTCTCTTGCACGTTGTCCAAGGAATCGGGAGAATCAATGCTGAAGCAAATGAGAATAACACTGGAGTCGGGGTAAGAAAGGGGACGCAGGCGGTCGTAGTCTTCCTGGCCAGCCGTATCCCAGAGAGCAAGCTCGACACGGCGTCCGTCAACTTCGACATCGGAAACGTAGTTTTCAAAAACAGTGGGGAGGTAAACTTGGGGGAAAGTTCCCTTTGAAAAGACACTAGTATGGAGGGTTAGCAGGAGTAGGGGGGCGGACCCAACACATTCATCAACAGCAACGAGCACTCCACGCACCATCAATGAGCTAGGATGTAGTGCAGCCGATAAGAAAAGATTAATACTCACATCAGGAGACAGGTTTTGCCACAGGCACCATCACCCACAATGACCAGCTTTCGTCTCAATTCAGCAGGCTGTCCAACCATTTTTGCAAGGAGTAAGTTCTATAAAAGAGAAAAAAAAAACGGGATTCGTCGATGATAAGGAGAGAGGTCCCGGTAGAAGAAGAAAGAAGAAAGAACCAAAAAGAAATAGCAAAAGCTGAAGATATTAAAGTGTTTGATGGTCCAAACAGGGAGGGTCAAAAAAAAGGAAGGGAAGGTGAGGAAGAAGAGAAGGGAAAAAAGTTTTGAAACAGAAATACGTATCCTGAGTAATCAACAAGCCCTAAAACCACCCACCCTTCACCATGGATGAACTACTAGCAAGAGTGAGTAGAGAGTCAATATTGAGGACGAGGCAGTGAAGGCTAATGATATTAGGCAGGCAGTCAGGCTGTGACGTTTGCTATCAGGTCTGGAATATCCATTGCCAGCGGATATGCCATAAAAACGTTATCCACGTTTATGGAGAAGATTCCCGAGAGGGAGCGTATCGCGTTGGAACGATCCAAGTCCAGGTTACAAACCAAAATCTTGGTGATCACACCGGCCATTGACTTGATTGAGCTAATGTAAGTTGAAGGAGTTTACATGGGAAGTGCTAATAGAGGCAGATCTGCCAGGGGAAACACGTCGCTGGAGAGCACGTTCCAGCTTACAAGGGAACTCAAGAAAGATATCGACACTTTTGAGGAAAAGATTGAAGAGATTAGCAGTTCGCTCGATCCTCAGACAAGCTCAAAGCGCGCTCAGGCAGCGTTGAGCGCGGTTAAAGAGTACGTCAACGACCTACTGTTCCGCATCGAAGAGGCGATTCCATTGATCTCGCTTGCCCTGACCACATCTGGGGCCAACCTGTCTGCCCGTATGCCAGACTCAGTCTCGCCTGGCAGATTTTTGCAGGCTGGCAACTACGTGATGAAGGCTGACGAGAAATACGAATCGCTAGTTGCTACCTGCAAGAACCCAGCCGCCACGCCTATCCGAGTACAGGTTGGTCCGTCGTTCAATCTGGTGCTGTATACGATCTTCTACGGAACGATCCGAAATCCGCACTTGGCCAGCAGTAGTGATATTACGTGGAAAGAAGAACATGCGAGGTGCCGAGTTCGGTTGTGGAGAGTAAACGATCTGGGTGCAGCTTCGCTAAGCGACGCCAACAACAACCAAGATGCCCGTCCGGTGCTCATGGACGAGCAGCTGGACTACCAGTATATTATGACCATTGAAGAAAGCTTCAAGGACGGGAGATATCATGAATCAGAAGAGTCGCCCCAGAGGAGGGCAATCGACATATCTACAGTGACGCGACTATTTTTTTCAGCGTCTGGCAAGTTGCTACAGATTGAGGAGTCGAAGTTGCCAGTCCTGGTATTGAAACTGAATAACGCATTTGATCCCCTGAGAAACTTGACGAAGGCTGACGTTGAGAGCGAGCCAGGCGAGTTGTCCGATCCAGAGGACGAGTCGTTTATTTACGAGCAGACACACCAGCACATGGCAGCTAGTACAGAACATGTGGAGTGGCTGGCGTTTGAGCAGTACACTACAGAAGAGCTCGCAGAGGACCTAGAAAGTGAAGAGAGCAGCACAACCGAAGATGATGAGGAAGACACCAGTTTGACGAGAGGACTGCGGTCACTTGATATCTCAAATCAGGAGCAACCCCAGTCAACACTAGGAGACAGTTCAAAGTGGCAAAACCGTGACACTCACGCCGAACGAGGGTCATTAAGTCTGCTAGAGTATCTCATCCGTGTTGCAGCTTTGCAGTCCAACGATCAGGACAGCATTTACAATATCCATGACGAACGCATTGCGCTCTACCTCAGGGATGAGAGTGCAACAGGGTCTAATGCTGGAGCTCCATCATCTGCAAGTAAAGACTCACCAGTGCGTGCTACTGAAGCACCCGGGCTGCCTCGTAACCGGCGCCGCAGCAACATGACGCCAGGTGGGTCAAGCATGAGACAGCCTACTGGGTCATCGTCAAAGCCAAAGCCAGTGCAAGCAGGGCGCCGTATGGAGCCTCCTCCACATACGCCCGTTCAATTTCCTGCGATTCAAAAACAACCTAGCACCGAGCAGCAGCAAGCTGGAACACAGGAACCGTCTGCAGTCAGCACTCCCTTGACACCATGGGAGAAGGACCGCCTCAAAACTCGACGGCAACTACTGTTGCTGCGCAAGGGTGAGGGCGATGGTGGGATGAATATGAATAGCCCGATAGCAAGACGGGTCATGCGGAATGTGGCTCGAACCAAGGCTGCATCTGAGCTCAAGGCAGCTGGACTTGAAGTTGGGGAGGAACTGGAAGAGGATGACGAAGATGGAAAATGGGGCATGACACACGAGTCACCACTGAAAGCCAAGTCGCGATTAAGGTGAGATAGTTATAGTAGAATGAATTGCATCTAGTATCTTTTGCATTGGTTCTGAGTCTCTTGGGGATTATGGAACTGTTAACGACCACATGTAGGTTATTTGTATAATTAGCTATTTGAATGACATCAACCTTTCAATGTGAACTCAACATTTAGTTTTCTGTGAGCAGTGATCTGGACGCCAATTAATCTAGTTCAATATCCAGTTACTGCACGGAACAATTCAATGTGGATGTTTACTTCCACCATTCAAAGGATACTTCTTTCACCAAATCCATACACTCATCACTCTACAAGCTAACAAAGCAGGTTGACTACGCATCCACCAACATTAAATTGCTGATCTCAATCCCGATAAAGTTTTTAGTATGTATGTAATATTGTCAGCCTTGTGTCTAGACCCCTAACACGTAGACTATACATCCACCAAGGTTATATGGAAACGACGTTAATATGCGGTGGTCTGTAATAGTTTTGTATTTTGCTCGCCGCACACACAATGGAACATTAACTGCCCTCTAGTTACGTAGACTACGGAGAATTGTGTGCCACAAAGCACGAAATGGTTTTGTATAAAGTTAATTCTAAAAGTTTGCTTGACACCCAATGAGTTTGTGATTTGATGACCAAGGGTATAATGTGCCTGAATTGGCTGGTTTCAATTTTGATATTCAAGGATTATGAATAACCTGGTTTTATGTGTGATACTCAATAGGACTCAGCTGGCCACAAGATGCTAATGTTTATAGAAGCAGTCAGTACTCTGGTAGCTGCCAGTGTACTTTCCATATTGACACTAGATTCTGTCACTGCACCAAGGCAAAAATAAAAATTGTTAACTCTATCCAATTGTTTTTCAACTTCTTTATAAAAGACAAAACGCATATAAATAATAATAAATAATAAGTTCTTAAGCGGTTTAACTTCTAGTACAAACCGTTCACGCTGATATCA